>BGNK01001617.1:0-93234 GCA_003297005.1 Symbiodinium sp. clade A Y106 | reverse complement strand
TACCAGGCAGTGATCGACAGCTTGTTCGAGATCACACCGCACTCCGAAGGTGGGGAAGGCGCGCGGTGAGTGGTTCGTTTGAGCGCGCCGTTGAAAACGGTTCTGTTGCTCCGACCCGTCCGTTCGCAGACAGAACGCCACCACAGTCGTGCAGGTCGAGGCGAGAAAAAGCGAGCCTCGACTGTCTGCTACCCGTTAGAACAGAGGAGAGAGGGTTTTGTCACCGATTTCATCAGCTTTATCTTGTGGCCTTCAAATCACGCTTGTCCTGCGTGGTGATTCGACCGACGGGGTTTTTCCTCACGAGAACTAAAGGCTCTTAGGCTGATTCTTGTAGTTGTCACCCCCTCCAACGATGACGTGGCTATGTGCGAGTGCTGCGAGTATGTGCGATTGCGCTGCGCCAAGCCTTTGACATTGCCTCCGTCCAGTATGTTGTTGGCCTTGCAAGCGAGTTCCCCCAGCTTTCCAGTCAGTCTCTGCTTGGGCAGGAGAAGGAACTTCGTGCCAAGGAGGAGGCGGAGGAGCGCTAAAATCCGCTCAGAGATGTTTCGAGTGCTCTTTGTGTGGTCTGTGCAGGCAGCCACGGTGGTCCAACGGAAGGACAGAGCAGCCGCCCACCTGCAAAGCGGTCTCTGTCACCGCGGCGTGTAGACGCGTCTGAACTGCAAGGCCACGCCTCCCTGGGAGAAAGGCAAGACGAGCATCGAGTCTGGACCCCAGTCTTGTGGGGCAGAGGAAAAGGTGGCGCTATTTTATCGGTACATTGTTTTTTGTTTTCAGTTTTTCTTGGCATTTTGCCGTTTCTCGTGCTCATGCAGGAAAGCAAGCAAGCACGCATTAAACTGAGGGTAAGTTTAGGCTCAAGGGTTTCGGGTTTAGGATCGTTTTGGGGTTTAGCGTTGTTTAGGGTCTGGGGTTTAGG
Organism: Symbiodinium sp. clade A Y106; assembly: GCA_003297005.1. NCBI lineage: Eukaryota > Dinophyceae > Suessiales > Symbiodiniaceae > Symbiodinium > Symbiodinium sp. clade A. Next base: position 92,309 of record BGNK01001617.1, on the reverse strand, counting down.
GCTTTGTGCTGTCGTTCAGGATTTGTTTTTAGGGTTGAGGGTCACCCTCAGCCCTTCTCCCCAATTCCCCATGAATTGCACCAAAGCCTTCCTTGTGCCATCAACTAGGGGTAGATGGTCCCTGATATTAGGGGTCCCTGTTTCTTTTTCGGAAGGTGCGGCCAACATTGGGGTTTAGAAGGTTTGGCCAAGTTCCTGGTCTCTTGGTCCGCTGGTCCCTTGGTCCTCTGGTCCCGTAGTCTCTGGTCCCGTGGTCCTCTGGTCCCTGGGTCCTCTCGGTCGCTGGCACCCTGTTCCGTGATCTCTTGAAAACAATCCCATCATGCAGGCAGTCTGTTTGCAAATGAGGGTGGGCTACGTCCTCCCCAACCCTTTCAGCGGTGCAAGAACACTTCAAGTATCATCCTGCCAGCAAAAACAGAAGCCATATGGACCCTTTCAGAACCCGTGATAAAGACGTTGTGTTTGCAAATGGGTGGGGCTGCGCCCAACCCCTCCGCTTTCTTTCTACGCCGTGCAGGCTTGTTTCAAAAAGCATCGTACCATCAACAAGAACTGGTTCAAGCACATAGTTGTTATACAGCTTTTCAAACCTATCATGCATGCAGTCTATGTGCAAATGGGGGGCTACGGCCCCCAACCCCCGCACTTTTTTGATCTGTACAAGACCACTTCAAGTATCATCTTGTCAGCAAAAACAGAAGCCATATGGACCCTCTCAGAACCCGTGATAAAGACGTCGTGTGTGCAAATGGGGGGGCTGCGACCACCCCCCACCCCCCTGCTTTCTTTTTACGCCGTGCAGGCTTGCTTTCAAAAACATCGCGCCATTAACAAGAATTGCTTCACACGCAGAATTGCTTGAAGCAAAGCAACACTTCGCAATCGAAATCCTCGAATAGCTTCGCACAAAACGAAGGCAGTTCGGAATTTCCGAGGAGCTTCGATGCAGAAGAAGCCCTGAAAATGGAAATTCCCCAATAGCTTGAAACAGCAGAAACCGAATTCCCCAATGGATTGCTGCAAAAAGAAACGCTATCCCAATAATTTCCCAAGAGGTTGCTGTGTAAGAAGACGCTATACATGCAAGTTTCCCAAAAGCTTCCCGCAAAGTGGGACTTCCCCAATAGCTTGCTGCAAAAATGAAACCCTGGAAATGGAACTTCCCCAATAGGTTCCTAAAAGCTTGCTGCGAATGCTGCAAGCAAGAAACCCTGGACATGGAGCTTCCCCAATAGCTTGCTGCAATTTAAACTGAAACAAAGCATGGCCGCGCCTTCTAAAACCACGTTTGGCCACACCTTCTAAACAAAAAAACCATCCGCCCTTTAATATTAGTTAGTTGGGGTCGAATTGAGGATAGAAAAAGGGCCTGGGCATATTACATCCCTTCGCCCTTCACTTCCCAAAGCCCAAATCTTTAAGGTTTCTGGCCGAGCCGTGAAGCACCGAATGACAGTTCATCGATAGCTACAAGCAGAATTAGTTTGGGATTAGTAACGAGCTGGAAGCATAGATGTATTGTTTTCTGGCCGTTGAGGCAGGTATGTGCAGCTGTAGCCCTGCACCCTTAAAGTACAGAGCAGTATGCGCAAACCTTCGATCAGATCACAATTGATCCTGTGCTTTGGCTTCGGGTGGCTTCTGGGTTTCATGGCGTCCCTTCTGATCTGCCCTTAAAGTTTTATGGCTAGGAGTGTACTGCTTCTGATTTTGAAATAACTGTTAATTTTTGTGGATTGTGTGTATGAGGTTGTGTAATTTTAAGTTCAAGCTTCTGCAGTGTCAGGCTCCCGCAAGACACCCGTATTAAAACCAAACCTGGCCCGGGTTTGGAAAGAAAATTTAAGTTTTATGGGTTGTTTTGCATANAGTGTCAGGCTCCCGCAAGACACCCGTATTAAAACCAAACCTGGCCCGGGTTTGGAAAGAAAATTTAAGTTTTATGGGTTGTTTTGCATAGCACTGCCTGCTCTTGATCGAACTTCAAGTAGTGAGAATGGTGTGAGGCTCCGTGAAAGGCTCCTTTCGTCGGTCCTCTAGCCTGGTCTTGTCCAAATGATGCTTCTTTCTTGAAGAGGTGAGTGCACAGTTCACTGTGAAATCTTTTGCCACACGGAAGCTGCGCCAACACCGGGGCCCGGGCACTCAACACTACAGATGGTTCAAAATGGAAGCCCCGCCATGGNGTGAGTGCACAGTTCACTGTGAAATCTTTTGCCACACGGAAGCTGCGCCAACACCGGGGCCCGGGCACTCAACACTACAGATGGTTCAAAATGGAAGCCCCGCCATGGTGTCGACAAACGTTTGTCGACACTGTGGCGGACCTGAACCGGCCCATATGAAAGAAACGGCAGGTTAACACCACAGAGCCTGACACCAGAATCATGACTCATGTCTCAGAGTTGGCTTGAAAACCATGGTTTCTGGTGTCGCCAAACGTTTGTCGACACTGTGGCTCGAGTCTTGATCTTCAGGGTCCACAGTGTCGAACTGGGGTTCTTGTGTCTCAACACCAGGATCACTTGTTTGCAGACCCCCCATTCTGGTGCTGACAAATGCTTGTCAACACCAGGATGGACCCTTTATACTAGCATGTCTCCAACACCTCACCAATACCTCCTCAGCACCTCCCCAGCACCTCCCCAACACCTCCCCAGCACCTCCCCATGCAGTACCTCCCCCCGACCCAGCACCTTGGGATGCTGCGAGCCGTGAAATCAACTTGTATGCTGGGCGCGCATATGCAGGCAGCCAACTTACCAGGTAAGACACGTGGCACCGAAAGGAAATAAGAATGAAATTTTTGTTGATCGGCCAAATCAGAACCAGTGTAGGGCTAGGCACTTGGAGAAGGGTTGTCCGGGCTTGGAATTGGTGGTCACAAGGTGAGAGTTGACGAATTTCGGATTTAGGGTTGGCCCTAGAACAGATGCTGCTGCCTTCTGCTCAGCTGATGTACGGGTCCTGGGACCGTGATATGGGAGTTTCCGAAAATTAGGGCACCTTATTTTGGGGTCCTTTTCGCAAGGATCCTACTACATCTAGGTTGAACCCTTAAAGGAGTCTGAATCCCTGAAATCCTTCCCATGCCCCTTATGTGAATCCCAGGCCATCAAAAGAGCTCAATAAAAGAAAACCCATTGAGCCTAGGCTCAAGTGTCTACAAGACGGAAAAAATACAAAAAAACATGGGGAAGAGACGGAAAAAACACGCGACCATGCGCGGGAAATAGCTGGGGGTTTCCCTGTAAGGTCCACGGCCTTCAAGGCCACAGACAGAGAAAAGGCTGAGTCAAAGTCTCAGTTCCGTTTCGTAGCTTCCTGCGGCCAGTGATGTGCACTCTGAGATGGGCGGCCATCGGTAAGCAACGCGAGACTGCCTTGGAGAAGAAGGATGACAAAAAAGAGGTGAAGGCTGTTCCCACCGCGTGGATCCGCCCGGCATCCCGGCTTGATTTGACTCTCAGGAGGACCGCTGGGATGCTCTCGGTCGGGGTGGGAGCCTTTGTCGCTCTTGATTCCTGGCGCAGCCCGGCGCGTGCTCGCTCTTCAGGCCGGCTGACAGGAAACTCAGTGCCAACGTGCCCAGCTCAGATGGCTGCCGATCTTCCACTGGCCTAGCCGCCTAGCCTTGGAATGCCAGGCCGACTGCAGAGAAGGCTGCACGGGATTCGACGGGCTCCTCTCGAAGGCAAGGCGGCAAGGCAAGCAAGCGTTTGTGCTCGAGGCCCCAACGCCGAAGCCGCAGACGCCATCAGGAGCTGACGGTCCGAAGCAACTCGTGCCCGTCCCTGCAAATTCTGCAGGATCAGAGAACTGGCGTTTCGGCGGCAGTGGTGCCCCTGCAACTCCTTCGGCTGGGACGGCGCGACCTGACACGTCCACGTGCACGTCCGAGAAGCCACGGTCAAAGCTGAGCGTGAGTTCTTTAGACTCATTCACTCTGAGGCCAGCAGCGAAACCTTCAGGCCGGGCGGGTCAGGGCGGATCAAGCTCGGAGTTGAGCCACAAGCGCAGTTCTCACCTCAGCGAGGGCCGCCGCGCTTCTTCAACTCCAAGCTGCAGCAGCAGAAGGAGCAGAAGGAGCAGAAGGAGCGTGAAGAAAAGGCTGCAGCAGAGGCTAAGGCTGCGAGCCGTTGCCTAAGGAAGCAATTCGGCGTTCTGATTGAGAGCTTCATCCAAGATCCTCCCAGGCTCCTGGCGCGACCGGGACTCTGAAGCTTCACGCTCCACGAACTGGCGTGACCGACCGGCACCCAAGGCCCTTTGAATCGACCATGGTTCTTTCAGCCCGGCCACTCTTTCAGTGAACCCAATCGTGGTGCCAGATATTCAGTTCTCTTTCCCCAAGCTCACCCACTTTTTATCGTCAGGTTCCCTGCAAGCTCTCGGACCTGTATCTCTCTTAGGGTTCGCTCTTACAAAAACTTTGTATAGGTTAGGCTAGGTCGGTTAGGTTGTGTCCAGGTATGTGAGGTGAGGCTACAGACCAAAAATGGGTCGGCTGCGTTGAATTTGCTCAGGGTAGGTGGGTAAGGTCAGGGTAGGTTGGGGTTGGGTCAGTTTAGGTTGAAGGTAGCTTGATTTAGGAGGTAAGCTTGGGGTAGGTTGGTTCTGATTGGCAAAGGCTCGATTAGTTTAAGTTTGGTTAGGCTAGATTGGCTGCGGAGTGAGGTAGGTTAGGTAAGGGTAGGTAAGGGATGGTAAGGGTAGGGAAAATTTTTCAGGGTCAGTTGGGGTACAGGCTAGGTTGGCTCAGGGCAGGTTGGTTTGGGTTGGGTTTGGGTAGCTTAGGTCACGTTGAGCCGGGCTCAAATCCTTTTTTACGCCTTCGAAAAGTCCACCGTCAGATTTAGGTTAGGTTGAGATAAGTTCAAGTAAGTGGAGGCTGGGTAAGGTCGGGTAAGGCACGGTAGGTGAGGTCAGGGTAGGCTGGGGCGGCTGGGGTTAGGTTTGTTAGGGTTACGTTTGGTTAGGATTTGGTTCGGTCAGGTTGGGTCGCGTTAGGCTGCGGAGGCTTAACCCAGTTTGCGGGAGGCTGGGAGGGACGGTTGGGCTGGGCTGGGCAGGTTGGGTTCGGCTGCCTGGGCTGGTATGAGTTAGATTAGTTTAGGTTCGGTCGGCTAAGTTACGTCAGGGTGAGGTTAGGCTAGGTTAGGTTTGATTGGGTAGGTTACGGTTCGGGTTAGGTTTGAGTTGGCCTACATCAGGTTAGGTTAGCTCCGGTTTGGTTTGAGTTTGGTTGCGGAGCTTGGGGTGACCTAGGTTGGGGTGGCTTGGGTAAGGCTTGTTAAGGTCAGGTCGCGTGCGGTTACGTGGCCAGCTAGGGTTAGTTTGGGGTAGGTTGGGCTGGGTTGGGTATTGCTGGGCTAGGTTGGGTGGGGAGGGTTGGGTTAGGTTACGTCGGGTTAGGTGGGTCGGGTGGGTCGGGTTAGGATCTGCCAGGTTTCGGCTAGGTTAGATTGGGGTAGGTCGGAATCAGACTATGTAGACTGTGGGCTAAGGCTAAGGTGAGGTTGGTCATTTTCGGCTTAACGATGCTGTCCCCCTTTGCATCACCGGGCCTTCCTTGCCTGAGCTTGTTACGTCCTTTCATGCAGGAGGCAGCTCCCAATAGGGAGCCGCAGGCAGGGTGGCTGTTTGCACTCTTCCGCAGAGGTATCTCTTGTCGGATTTCCACTCAATCATGAACTGTTTTTGGGCATCTGAAGGCTGAGCGTGAGAAGCCCTGTTCTCAGTGATGAGAGAACAGCGCAATGCAGAGATGAGTGTCTGCGAGCCTGCTGCATCATCAGGCCTGCGGTGTTGCAGATTCCAACACCCCCCGCTCCACCTCAATCTCAGCAGCCTCAGCAGCCTCAGCAGCCTCTGCAACCGCAGCAGCCGCAGCAGCCGCACCCCTGCCCACACCAACAGCAACCGTGGCTGCCTCAGATCAGTAACACGGGTTTAGCTGCTCGATTCTGGGAGATGGCCTTCCATTCTCGGGTATGTTCATCAAGCAGTAGATTTGTTTCTTTGGCAGGTGTCGGATCCTAATCATACGGAAGATGATTGTGTGATGGTGATGATGAGGAAGATGAGGAGGAGGGGGGGGGCTATGACTATGAGCAAGGAGCCAAGAAGTGCTGAGCCGAGAAGGAAACGCGAGCCAGGTCGTGCAGGGCTCTGGATTTGCTGTCTCTCACTTGGGGCCCTGCCCTTGAGAAACTTTACTTTTCACAGGCGCTTGCGTCATCATCCCCCATGCTTTGTGGGGTAGCCGGCCACCGTAGTCGGTGCTGGGAGAAATGCCAAGCTCCTAGTCGGGCTTATAATATGCAGGTCTGGGGCTAGCCTTACCTGTGCCCAACCCTGAATTTTGCATTCCTGGGGCGACACCTGCTTGGGCCGCAGAACATGCGGCAGGATCGCCGATTCAAGATCGCACCGGGCAGGACGGCCCCTTTCGGAACCCCCCATCCCTGCTTTCTCCGAGCCACCATGAACCCTTTGAGTGCAGAAGGCAAAGCCTCAACTCGAATTGGAGCGATAGGCGGCCAAAAGCTTGGCATCAACAACCTTAAACCCCAAATGCAACGATGGACGACAGACTAGACGCATCAGCACACTGATAGGCAGTGGGACTCTCAGATACACAAAAAGATTAGTGTTAGCACACTGGAAACCTGACGCATGTTTGTGCGATCTTAGCATGCGATGGCATTCAGGAGCTGCATTGTAGCTGCTGTTTGCAATGGGCAGCAAGCTAGCAAACAGCAAGGGGAACTAAATCTAGAGCAAGAAACATTATAAACATGCGAACAGCAGCATGGCCTGTGTTGTGGCCACATTATGGAACACCCGACATGATGAAACTCTAGATGGCTCTTGTTTCAGCCCCAACGAATGCATTTTGTCCTGGGGTGGGTAGGGGTCGGGTTGTGGCGGATTCCTGCAAGTTTGGAGCGTCTCCGGAAACCACGAAGGATTCGGAAACCAGAAACCGGATCCATCACAACCATGAGACGGATCTTCCGGTAAGACCAAGCACGACGCTTGCAACGATGTGATCAACCGCCATAGCCGCCATAGCCTAATTTCAGGGCATGCTGTGTGCGTGAGTGCGTGCGTGCGTGGGTGGGTGAGTGAGTGAGTGAGCTGGGGTGCTCTCCACCCCAGGAAACAGTCTCTCTCGCCTGCTTTCTTTGTCCCTCCGCATGCGTCGTCGGGGCTCTGGTGGAGAGTTCAACGCTCCGGGCCCATCAATCGAGCCTGGGAGTTGGGGAGGGATGTGCCACCCGAACCGCCACGGGCCCACCGCCCCAAGCCGCGCGGCTCGGGTTGGAATCGGACACTTGGCAAGCTAGCCCACTTTGCGGCAACAAAGGCTCTTCCCTCGATGATCCCTCACCGAAGTACTACTAAGCTACGCTGGCTCAGAGACGGGGCATGGGGGACAGGGGTGGTCGAACAAACGCATACACACGCACAGCACCGGCAGCGAGACAAAGGGCGAAAGCACTTTCAACTGATGCCCTTGTGGCTGCAAATGCTCACACATTGCCCCCTTGTCGTGGCGATGCATGATGCTGCAGGCCCCACCCCGGGGGTTGTGCGGGTTTGAGAGCTGTGATCAAACGCTTTTGCCGAATGAGGGGCGGGTTTAAGAATTGTGATTCGCCGCTTTAGGGCGGGTCTACCGTTGTCGCTTCCTGAGTGGGCGAGGTTTAAAACTTGTGATCATCCGCTTTCGTAATGAGGAGGCGGGTGTAAGAAACGCGACCAGCCGCTTTCATCTGATGAGACGGCGGGTTCAACATGTGACCCCCCACCCCTCCCCCCGCGTTCGTTTTTTTTGCATATGCTTCGCGCACAATGTCTCAACCCACCTAGCAATTTAACCTTTCAAAACACAATACGTGCAGCACCTCCCAAAATCTGCGCAGGAGCACATAACATGACCCCATTACAATGCCACCCACCAAACTCCAAACCAAGATCCAAAACACAATCCGAGAAACGAAGCCGCCCACACAAATCCTACCCGAAACTGTTCCCCACCCACAACTTTTCCTCAACAAGGGGTCTGAGTAACACCCCTTATAGAAGAGTACCACCTTTAACCTAAAACCCTGAACTGCGAAACTACCTGGAATCTGAAATTAACTAGTCGAGCACATTATTGCCATCATCAGGTCCGGTTGTTATGAACATCTCGTGGTTCATATATGCCGCTTATGAATTTTTACAGTTTCTTCGTAGCATTACACAATTTCTGCATAGTGCTTCAAGTAATTATGCAACTTACTTTTGAGATTGCAACATGATGGTGGTTCCTTATGTTAACTACTTCAAGCACTTGTGCTTCAAGTTTTTCTATTGCTCTTTTGACTGGCACAACGGTTTTGGTCTGTATTGTTGTCATTTCCATTACTAGATCATATACAACCCCGCTTCTACTAAATCATCTTTCTTGCTCCTTTTTCAGTTCTGCGTGTTCTTGTTTCTTCAAAAACTCATTAGTATTTTCCTCCTGCTCATCATGAGTGAAGCTTTATTCACTAGTATATCAAGGTACTGCTTCTTTCAGCAATGCTTTTTGCAACATGCAGTTTTGTTCGAATGACTGGACTGCATACTGTTTGTTCATGAGTTGAATGAAGGCAGGTGTAAAGGATCTGTTTTCGAACGTATTTGCGGCTAGATTAGTCGTTGATTATATTAATGTTACAATTCCTGTATCGAGTTCGTTTCCAAGTTATGAAGTTTACCTTTGCGTTTTCCATTCGTTCATTCAATTCAGCTCCTTTTTACAGCTTCCTCAAGTGTCGGGACATTTTGCCAGTTTTTGTTATTTTGAATAGCTATGTATGGCCTTTCCCATTGACTTCAAACTTGGATATTTCCTTCTTCAGCGGTGCTATTTCTTCATCAGGCCTCTATCAGCTCCTCATAGTAATGTTGGTGTTTTGTTGTGACTTAACAGTTTCACATTTTCTTCATGACGACAGATAATGTTTTGTCATTCCTTTGGCATTTTTGCATCTTTACAATCGTCAGCGACAAAGACAAATCCTAAGTCTCACTAAGACAAAACGTTTTCGGTCTCATGTACTTGACCACGTTGGTAGCATTACTTAGCGCTCACTTCTGTCGTGTTGTCCTTCAGTTGCAAATCTGACGTTTCTAGATTATTATCGCAAGTCATTGTTCCAGTAAATATTGCTGCTCCCGTTCTCGTTAGAGCGCAATAAACTGCAACTCGTATCGATGTAATGCCTAATCTGCTGTCATATTGTGTTGATAATGATCATTTACACTAGCTTCTGCTGGTTGTTTCCTATGCTGTTCAAAGTCTGGTTGTTACTGCCCGCCCTACTACTCGCAACCTGCGTTAACCTACCACGAGTTGCAGCGTCAGCGCTTCTATCCGTCAATAATGAAAAGGGGAGCACACCCCAGATCTCATTAGGCAGTAGTTGAGGGCAGGATTTGTTTTGGGGTGCTCTTAGTTTTGGGATGTTGTTTTGGGTTGTGGTGCGTTGTGTGGTTTTTGCGGTCGTTTTATGGATTGTTGTGTGGATTTTGGTGGTGGCTTTGCATATTGTGGTTTTCGACGGGTTGTTTCAGAAAGAATGTGGGGGTGTATGGGATCTGAGGTCTGGGGTTAGCCTATGCTTGCTCGTATAAGTTGCACGGTGGATTGATTGATTTGCACCTCTATTCAAAATGAGGCGCAAACTCGTGCAAGCTTTTGAAGCCCAAAACGTTACCCATGAAAGGTTGCAGCAGCAGCCACCGCAGCGGCCCTAGAATCTGGCAGCACTTGGAGAGGCAAAGATCGGAAAAGGAGCGGTTCTTACTCTTGGTCAGGCCTGCAATGGCGGGTCAGGACCTCAGGACCTCGGCCTCCTTGGCCTCTCGGCCTCTCGTGGCGCAGCCTGTTGAGACTCCGCAAAACTCTGGCAGCTCTTAGCCCTCTCAGCCCAAGTCCTTTCACGCGAAACGGTCGCCAAGAGAGAGGGTCGCAGGCCACAACTCAAGCACTGCTGACCAGGTAGTGCCAGCGGCTATATTCGGACGAGAAGCATGCTGTAGCATTGCAGCGAGCCAAGGCCAGCCGCAATATGGTGCTCGCTACGGTGGAGGCTCAGACAGACGCAGTGAGTCCCACGAAGTTGGTTCTTCAAACAGACATCCAGGTATGCAGCAATTCCACGGAAGTCCACAGGCTGTGCAGAAATTTGAATCTTCTTGTTTCGTGGAAGTCGAAGTCTGCGGTGGCCAGGCCATGATGCCCATGAACTCCGGGTGGATGAGCCAAATGAGCCCGCAACAGCAACAGTTCGGCTGGCATGGCCTTCAAATGATATGTGGAGTTTGGGTGCTGATCAGGCCTCCACCCTAGCCCTAGCAAAGGGGACGCCGCATGTCGTTGTTGAAAGCCGACGAAGCTGATCCTGTATGGCAGGATGATGATGCAGCAGCAGATGATGCAGCAGCAAATGGCACAGCAGCAGCAATCGGGAGCAGGCGCGCGTTTTTGTCGGCAGCTTGGAAATTGAATTATGAGGTTGCTCTAGTAGCTGTAGTGATTCGAATCCTTGCAACCGCTGGGCAAGTTCATTTAAACTGAATGTTACATCAGTTGCACAGATTGCTGTGTGCTCTGGCTGCGTGTTGTCATCCTCCGCAGGCTGCGGAGGTTGTGGCTGTTGTGGAAGCTGCCAGGGCTGCCAGGGTTGTGGCTATGGCTGCGGAGGGTGTCAGGGATGCCAGGCATGCCAAGGCTGCCAAGGCTGCCAGGGCTGTCAAGGCTATCAAGCATGCCAGGGTTGTCCGGGCCAAGGGTGTGGGTGTTGGGCTGGCGGAGGTTGCTGCCAGGGTTGTGGTGGCTGTGGTTGTCAAGGCTGCGCAGGTGGCTGTGCTGCCGGTGGCTGTGCTGCCGGTGGCTGTGCTGCCGGTGGCTGTGGACAGGGTTGTGGAGGTGGCCATGGAGCCTGCAGCGGATGCAGTGGTGCCACAGGAAAAGGTGGAACTGGTTATGAAGATCGCAACATGCTCCAAGGCAGGATCATGCAGCTTTGCAGGAGAGGTTTGAGACCCAGCAGACCTGACTGCGAGACTCTGCGAGGCGGCCGCCCTTCTTGGAACGAGGCCCGCACGGACTTGCCTGCGTCTTGCGCGGTCGATAAACGCTCAGAGTTCTCACTGTTTGCAATGCTTGTGCCTGCGGAATTCCGGGCAAGCACCGCTCCTCCTCGCATCAGCCAAGCGGTGGAGGGGGCAAGGCACGACCACGTTGCGTCACTCGGTCAATGCCGCAGTTTCTTTGCCAGTATATTGGCACAAGTGGTTCTCCGAATTCTGAATCACAAATACGCTTCGATACTAGGACGAGGAAGGACTGTGTGACTTGCCCCACAATTCAGGAGGAGGACCGGTATGGAGACGATCAAGGCAGTATGGACGGAAGGGAAAGCTTCGGGTCAGCTGTGTATACTCCGTCGCTTCAGTTGAGGCAGTGGGTGGAAAGGTGGAGATGCTGGATTCCCGATCGACAGCTTGCACGGACCGGACCCCGTTTTGATGCCGTGCTGATTTTTGCTTGTAAGGCTTGGGGTGGCAAAAAGGGCTCTGAGCTTAGAGCGGGGAACACGTAGCGGCGTAGCGGAGTATTTCTGTTGCAGTGTTGCAGGTGCTCAAGGCCGTGGGGCCAACAAGGGCCAAGGCACTGCCAGAAGACTTGGTCCGCCACACCAAGTCGCACTCTGTCGGCTTCCAACGAATTGCAGGCAAGAACAGTGGCAGTGCCGGCGGCGGTGCGCTCCTTTCCGCCCTCATCGCTTCTGAGCTTCCAGCTCCGTGAGCTCCGCGAGCTCCGAGGCAAGGACCGTGGCAAAGGCCGAGGCCGCGATCGCGACGATGCCAGAGCCCAGTATTCGAGAAGATTCTCCGAGAATGTTTCGGGCACCACTGAGGAATGGGCGGCGCTGGGTCGCATGCGGAATGCAGCTGCAGGGTGAGGTAGGACCATTGCTGGCAGTGCCTCAGAGCTCGCCTTGCGGTTGTCGTTGCCATGAAGTGTGTTGGCTGTACATCTCAATCATGTTAAGCTTCTTCTGATTCTTCTCCGTCCTTCTTCATTTGACGTGAAGGTATTTCTTGAAGGGGTTAGTCGAAGTAGAGCATCATTTTGGCTCTTGGAGTTTCGTTTTTCTTCGCTTTTGCAGGTGTGTGGACCGCGGCCTTGCCTTGTCTTGGCCTGTACATAGGAGGTCTGGCTCTGAGGAGGCTCGAGGCTCGAGATGAGGGCGATTTTCCTTTGCGCTTCTTGCGACCAAGGCTGTCTTGGCTGTCTTGAGGCCTTTGCAAGAAGCAGAGGCCGAAGGTTTCACCATTGCAGTGCTCATCACGATAATGAGCGCAGACCGTGTTGACGCAGGAGGTGCGCAAGGCTGCGCCCGTAACAGCCTCCCAGCATTTTTTACATGATTCGCTGCAGAAGGTCTTGTGGAACAGAGTGGGACAGAGAACTGAGCGTGCAGTGGCAAGAAAAGTACCAGATTCCACTCGCAGTTGCAATGTGTCACTCACAGATCGACTCATGCCTGCTTGGCTTTCTGAGTCCTTTGTACCATGAATCTCGGTGGCATTTGGGATTTCAGCTGGCCCGGCCCAACAACAGAGAGTTTGCAGGCGCAGTCCTGGTGCAGAAACGCTTAGTAGAGGTGCTCGCTTGGCACTGGCAGGAGGGCCACACGGAAGGCAGCTGCCACCTCCAAAATATGGGGCAGGGCTTGCCAAAGGCCGTCACTTCGGTGGCGGTCAAGTTCCTTGGCTTGAAACCAGAAGCCTCCGCTGCGAGCTGCTTCCACTCGTGCGATCTGCGAAGGCGAGTTGGCGGCACGGCCTTTCGAGTTGGTTTTGCAGAGATGAACGGATGGCGACCGAGCATGGAGGATGCCCACGTCATCTATGCCCAAGATACCTGGGGATTTTTCGGAGTCTTCGATGGTCACGGAGGTGACCAGTGTTCTGGTTTCATAGCCAGACGCATCAACGAAGAGCTTGTAAAAAGTGGGATGCCCGAAAGTGACGACGCTGTTACAGAATTGGCCGGCGCCCCAGTCTGCTCAAGGGGGTATCCGGGTATTGAAGTTGGAGTGCATATTGAGCAGCTGCTTCCTGGAGCATTGACAGGCATTCCGCTTAGACAAGGAGTTTCTCGACTCCAACCAGCCTAGTGGATCGACAGGAACGTTTGTCATTGTTCAAGCGCCAAGCACGCCTGGAGGCACCACAGCTTCCGTGCCATGCTGTGCCCATGAGAGGGCTCTTGCTCCTCTCGGTGCCATGCAGGCGACTATCACCTCCGAGTGGGCAACATTGGCGATAGCCGTGTGCTTCTGGGGCGGGCTGATGGTTCGATCTTCCCTGGGCCTGGAACCGACCGTGGCCTCACCACGGACCCCTGATACCGTGAAATGCGTGGTAGGCAGACTGCAAGACTGTCTGCAGGCCCCAGGAAAGCATTATTGTTCCGCTTGCGCGAAGTGCAGACCTGCGAGGACCATAAGCCAGACCTTCCGAGCGAAAGAGCGCGGATTGAGCGCACTGGCGGTAACGTGCAGGAAGTCCCGACCCTAGATTGACTCGTTCTTGAAATGACCCGGGCCTTCTGTCTGGCTGGCACCAGGTAATGGGAGTGGCACGGGTGAATGGAGACTTGGCCGTTAGCCGTGCCTTCGGTGATGCGCAGCACAAGAACACGGGAGGCGCGGTTCAAAATGTGACGCGCTTGTGACGCCGGGTTTTCTGTCACTGTCTCAGGTCCAAGCCCGAAGGACCACCCGGTGAGCTGCGCCCCCGAGCTTCAGGCTAATGATGCAATCTTACTGCCGTGGCTGCTGCAGCGCCGTATTTCGTGCCAGGAGTTCGATTGCGGACCCACGGATTTTCTTATGCTGGTTTGTGATGGAATATCGGAAGGCGTGCTTCGTAAACTTTCGCGGTTCGCTGAACCTACCAAGTTGCCAAGATAACCCCGGGCTTTGTGCAGGCAGCTTTCCGAACGAGGCCGTTGTCAAATTGGCAGCGGAGAAGCTGCAGATTGGTGAGGGCCAACCAGTTGACCCAGCTCAGGCCTCCAACGGAGAGTGCTAGGGCTGCTACGATCACATGATTCGGCAGCTTTGACTAGCAACATGACTCACAGGCTGCGATTGCCGTATGCCACGAGGCGACATTTGCCTCAGGGGATGGTCTGATATGCTATGATTTGCTTCACGCTGCACAGGCGATTAAATGCGGATCCAAAGACAATCTCTCTTGTATGATTGTACTCTTGGGTGGTGGTGATGTTCCTGCCTCAGATTGACTCATCAAACATGGCAAGGCTGTTGCAGCGAAATGTCACCAGTGGCAGTGGCCGCACAGAGAAAGCCATGGCGAGCGAAGAAGAAGAGTGACGAACCCTCCACAGAGCATGGGGTGGTCATAGTGTACTGAAGACAGTGAACCTGACGGACTGCAACGGAGACCTGACTTGTTATCATATGCTAGTGTTTCGGCAGTGTTTGGCTCCGAGCAGGAGGAAAAGCGAGAGTTTGAAAAGCGGCGGGAGGTGCAGAAGCCGCGAAGCCATGCGAAGCCTGTGTCTGAGCAGCCCCAGAGACGGCGCCAAGAAAACGGCAAACGGGGGGTACTCGGGTACTCATACCCATGGGAAAAGTCTAGAAACATCGGCAGAGGTGGACACCATTCGGAGTACGGGACTTGCTGCTCGCGAGAGGGGGAGGCCTGCATGCTACTCTCCCTCTTGTGCCCTGTGGAAGAAGATGAGAGAAAGTTGATTTGTTCAGATTCCCCTCTGCTGCACTTCAATTTCAAAAAGGTTAGTCTGCAATGGGAGTTTTGGAATCCCACCCATGCCGCCTCGTCGGTAGAAGAACGCAATCGTCAGTGCAAGGGTTGTCGGAGTCACGGGTGTGGAGATGTTGCAAAAGGCCCCTCAATAAACGAACATGTTTTTGGATCTCCGCTGGATGCCTTCATGCACCCAAGCAGTCACTGCCTTGTGGTGAATCCAGTGAGAAGTCTCCAAACAACCCACGACGAACATTCAATTCTAAACTGCTCCGAACATGAGGTGATTTCAGAAACTCAGGGTTACGTTTCTGCGTCCCGGCCGATGCTCGAGAGAGAGAGAGAGGCGGGGGCCTTTGTGGGGGGGGNGCCGGGGGCGGGGGGGGGGGACCTCTAAGGCCTGCAGCAAGCAGCAAGCAGCAAGCAGCAAGCAGCAAGCAGCAAGCAGCAAGCAGCAAAAGCAAAAGCAAAAGCAAGAGAGAGAGAGAGACAAAGATATGACAGCCCCGGGGGAACAGTGTGCGAGTTTCAACCAGTGCTGCGTATTAGGCGTACTGCTAAGTGTTGTTCCTTGTACCTTTTACTACTCGATGTATTTGCTTACCCTCCTTGAGTCGGTCATGCAGTCATACACCAGTCAACACTGTTGCAACCGACCGACAAAGGCATGGATGTTTCATATATCTTCTGTACTCGCTGTTTCTGTAGAAAACTGCCGGTCGGTTGTCAGGTGTAGAGCTGGGGGGGAGTCGGGGGATTCGTGAGCGACTACATATGAACTATAGTTGTTAACGTACTTTGCTTCAATTACAGCGACTTGAGCCCTCAAAGCACCCTCTACTGTCAAACATGGACAAACAGAGGGGACAGCTGTAGAACAAACTCAGCTTTCACACCCCATCCAAAGCCCCCACAAACATCGGGGGGNTCTACTGTCAAACATGGACAAACAGAGGGGACAGCTGTAGAACAAACTCAGCTTTCACACCCCATCCAAAGCCCCCACAAACATCGGGGGGGCCTGCAAGGCCGAGGGGGTTTGACAGCCCCTCATGCCCCGGGGAAGAAGAGAGAGAGAGTTGGAGAGAGTTGGAGAGTTCCGACTTCCTTTCTGTGCGCCTTTTCCTGCCTGTGCCTGTGCATTTTGTTGTCGGCTATCGAGAACTACTTGTATGCTAGGTGTCGCAGCTTAGCGCAGACTGAACCGTCGCGAGTGTAGCGACATCAGTGTGCCACAATTCTTTCATGTTGAGAACAGACGCATACTCTGATGTGCTGAAACCCAGCTAGTGCCGAAGTTCATAGACAACATTTCCTGTTGTGCATGAAGCTAGACCATCAAGCCTTTCGTGACAGCGCAGATCATGAAAGAGCTCCCCCCCGGACGGCAGCGCTAAGAATACACTAGTGCATGGCAATGTGCGGTGGACTCCGAGTGCAGAGCGGCCCTGCGGGCTCATTTCCTTCGGACACTGTGCTGAGGTGCCAGGTGAGCCGGTGGAGTTTATTCCAGGTCCGTTTGAAGCGCCTGAAAACGCTGCTTTCCGGAAGGCAGGCCCGTAAAACAGCATCTTCTGAGCCCGAGTGCTCGATGGCTCGATCACGGCAGAGTTTTTGCCATCGTGCTGTCAGGCGTATGCATCGATGGCAGAGCATGCAGGGATTACGCTGCCTCAAGCGTTGGAGAAGCCATGGCCTCAGAGCCGACGATCGCACGCAAAATGCCATGCAGATTGCAGCCTTTGTGCTATGCACCGCTGCTCCGCTCCGTGCAGGCGCTACTGCAACTGCGAGAAACAGCTGGCCACCAGTGAGGACGAAACGGAGGCGATCGCCTCGGCTCGGCTCTGCCCGAGAAGAAGACGTTCAAGATCACAGTGCTTGTGACTCCGTGTGACTGCGCTGGTGCTTGTTCCGTCTAGACTGCGAGGCTGCGAAAGAGTTGGCAGCGGAGCTGAGCCAATACGGTCCAGGGCCAGGGAAGGAACTTGAGCAAGGCACCACGCCCGATTCGCTCAGCAGCTTCTGTGAACGTGTTTTCAGAACGCTCGTCAGTGTGGCTGGAGAAGAGATGCTAGGCTCTGCCGAACGAGTTGACTGGTTCCAAAACTGGCTGGAAAGGCTCCGGCTTATTCTTGCCTTCGAAGAGTTCTGCGTGTGTCTGTTCTCACCCATGGAACAAGGACAAGCTCCGAGAGTGCAACTGGAGGGATGGGAGAGGGAGGCGACTCTGAAGGCTGGAGTTCGATGCAATCAGTCCTAAAGGTGATCCCGGCAGCTTCTGAGCAAAAGGTAATGCATTCTCCCGAGATCAGCTTTGGGAGATGTTGCAGAACAACCCGCCTATGGCTTAGACTGAGCGCGCAGACGAAAAAGTCGAGGCAAAGCGAGAGAGAGAAATAGAGAACGAGCGAGAGAGAGAAATAGAGAGAGAGAGAGAGAGAGCGAGTGTAGATGGCTAGGGGGTCCCTCCCTCAAGCCCACACGCCGTGCAAACAAGCAAGCAAGCGAGTGTAGATCCCCTTAACCCAGGGCGTGCTCGCGCGTGGGGGGGGAAGCATGCGACCCCTTCTAGCTGGGTGGAAGAAGAGAGAGAGTTCAGCGAGGCCTAAGGTAAGGCCGTGGTTGGGGTTTCAAGAGTTCAAAACCAGGCCTCATCGCAGTTTGCATTTACAGACCTGGAAACCAGGTAGGGTTACCTGCTTTCCTTTGGCTCTGGCGGTGTGGAAGAATAGCTTTCCTTTGAGTATTGAGGGTCTGGTACTCCCGTCCAACCAGGGGAAGGCAGCATGTTTTCAGGGTAAATCTACTCCCACTGCTGCCGGCAGCCGGCGTGGACTCGCACATAGGGGGAGAGAGAGAGAGAGAGAGACAGAGATATCGAAAGTTGTTTCACTCCGACCTTCAAGAACTCCGCTGCACAGTGATGCGCAGGGCTGCGTGCACACCCTGTCCCTTGACTGTGCTGAAGAAGAGACAGAGGGAGGGATAGGGGAAGGGGAGAGGGAGGGCGCTCGTTCCATTGCGGCAGTCTCTCTCTCTCTCTCTCTTTCCCTCTCCCTCTGGTCCTGCTGCGCCTCGACGAGCACGTGCCAAGCAGCTCAGGCGATTGCGAGACATGGCCGAGAATTCGGGGTTAGGCAGGTCGCTGGTTGATTGTCATCGTGAGCCGGTCTCATCCGCCAGGCCTTGACCGGCTATTGATCAACGACCAAGAGCTGGCATCTCAGTTTCAGTCACTTCAGCGTGGGAGGCCTCTGTGTTTGCTCACCGGCACCCTTTTGCACTCAGGCCAATGAGAAC
This sequence comes from Symbiodinium sp. clade A Y106, assembly GCA_003297005.1. Lineage (NCBI taxonomy): Eukaryota > Dinophyceae > Suessiales > Symbiodiniaceae > Symbiodinium > Symbiodinium sp. clade A. The sequence goes on along the minus strand of BGNK01001617.1, from coordinate 74,150 downwards.
TGTGAGGGTTGCGAAGCTAGAGGAACTCAAGCCAGCAGTGGAAGCACATAGTGCACCTCGGCCTCACAGATTTCTGCCCCTGCGATGTCTTCAAATTAGCACCTCAGGCTCTCAAGTGGGACGACCGCTTGGCAGATGCCTGCGGTTGTGAGGGCATCGTTCTTAGAGACGACGAGTCGGATGGCACAGCACAGGCAGGGACCAGCAAAAGGGTGAGCGGCAAGAAGTAGCGTGGCCTCTGCTGGTCGCGGTCTCTCCACTGGTCTGCGCAGGTCAGATTTCCGCCTCCGTTAGGCTTCAAAGCGTGGCTTCCCACCAGCCACTCGATTAGCACTTTTCGGGTGCTCGGCAGTGCTATCAAGAGTTCGAAGTCGCCGTGTCTTTCTTGAGGCATGCTCCAAGAACTGACGCAGCCTTGCAAGCGAGTGAAAGCCTGCGAGACCCAGCAACTATTAGAAGCCGTCGAGGCGATAGGGAAAACGAACGGGGGAGATCATGGGCTTGAAGTGGGCATGCGTGAGAGCTCACACCAGGCCCATTCTGCGCTGAAGTGGGACGACCGACTGGCCAAGTTGAGCGGCCAGGAAGGCTTTGTGGTGCAACACGACAAGGCTCTCTCAATACGCCCATTTTTTCCTACGTGTTTGTGCATGTCCGGCTGGCAGGAGGATGCCACTCTGCAAGTTCGATTTCCTTCGGTCTCACTTACGGCCTGGCTGCCCGAATCGACTTTGACCTACCTCGAGGACAGCCAGCCCACGACAGAGGCAGTTTCATCAAGTGTTGCTTGGCATCGGACAGACTGACAGTGCAAATGCTTTCGGAGGCACCGGCAACTCCTGCAGAGTCCGAGGATAAGGATGAAACCGTTTGATTGAAGGGTAAGAGCAATTGATTGCCTGCAAAGGGATCCCAGCGGTGTAACGACTAGGCAACACAGTTATTTCGCCGGCCCCACCACAACTGGAGAGGGAAGTGGCCGGCAACACCCTGGTCCCTTTGCACCTGAATTCCCAGTCTCACTGCCTCCGACTAGCTCCTCACCAGGCGCCCACTGCGCCAGATGATGTAGACACATCTAGCACACGCTCATTTAGCCGGTTAGCATCACGAAAAGCGAAATTTGTGTTTCTTTATGTTGGTTTCGCTGCAAATTCAGTGACTACCGTGAAGCATTTTGCGAGCCGAGACCGACACCAATACGATGGAGCTTGCATGAAAAGTTGCGCGGCATGCGACTTGACTGGGGTCATGCATTTGTGAGATGAGCCCTTCGAACGCAGTACTTGCAGGGCACTCTCACGTTAGTGAGGTGCGCTTGTCAGCTGCCGAAGGAGCATGGGCCTCATGGACGGCACACCTGCCTCGTTGTCGGAAGCATTTTGCATGGGCTCAAGGCCCGGTACTGTAGCACCCTGCCGGGCAAGGCAGTGCGGAAGTGCAGTCGAGAACACATGAGAGCATGGCGGCCGTGGCGGATCTAGCTGCATCCTTGAACTCGCTGGGACCACACCCATCTGAGCAGCAGGACGGGCTGGGACTCCAAAACAAACATCAGGCATGAGAGTGACCATGGCAGGGCATGCTGCTTATGGTGCTGTCTCGTTATGAACAGGTGTCGAGGATCCTGGCGAACTTGCAGGACACAGATTGGGTCTCCAGCCCTAGGTTGGCGACCGTTCCCAGGCCGAGAAAGCGAGGTACAATCATGCTGCTGTCGAGCCGGCAGCCGTGATCGTGTTCTGAGTCGTGAGCTCAGGCTGTGTTGCATTCGCTGCAGAAGGTGCCGGAGGCCTGGAGGGGCTGGCTGGCCTTTCACTTGCCCTGTGGTGAGTTAGGTAGCCTTGGAGATCTTGAAGTGCATGTCTGCTTCTACAGTGGAGGCGCCTGGCTCGTATGTGCAAAAGCTTCAGGACGCCGTGCTTGTAGCCCGTGCAGGTCAATAGATACCACCTCGGAGCAGCAGTGTCGGTCTGCGAGAAGGCACGACGTCCCCGCCCCAAAAAGCTTCCTTTACCAGTCTCGAAGGCTTCGGAGTGGCATCTCGCCTTACACCTTTTCGACCGCATGGCCGCGACTTGGCTGGTCGAAGTGCCACGGCCTGCTTCAACTTCCGTCTTCTCCTTGGCTCTGATTTGCGTGAGCGGCTCTGATGTCGCGGTGTTGCTCAGTGAGCCCTGACCTGTGCCGTACTCTGTAGCTCTGCAGATCTTGCCGCCTGCCTCATCTCTTGCTCATCTGAGGGCTTTCTTTTCAGGCCAGTGTTTCGTAGACCTAGCCGGGAAGCCGTCCCAACCTACAAGAAAGGCGTGCATCCTGCAGCCAAGGAGAATTTACATGATCGGATCATCTGGAATTCTGCGATAAGCTCCTGCTCCAAGCGAGGATCGAAACCTTGTGTTCAAGTGTCATATAGTGTCATGTTATGCCGTTATGCCACGACACGGCCGCCACGGCCAGGGCTTTGGCAGCGGAGCTTACGCTTGTTGACCCTTTCGGGACTCCAAGCAGATGTGGTGAGCTATGGCGTCTCAGCGAAGACGGTTTGACGCGGTCAGTGCAGTGTCACAGCTGCTAGGGCTAGGGCCTAGTGCTGCTAGGAACTGCACTGGATCCGAGGTTCAAGCATCCCCGGAGCCTCTACTTTTGCATCATCGACACATGCGCACGGAGGCGATCTCGCACGGAAGCTTCGGTCGTCAGTGCGAGACGAATTGATCTCTGCAGTCGAAACACCGGTTTTTGAAGGCCAGCTTTGGCACTTGGCGTTGACCTTGGTGGCTGCCATGGCAGGCTACAGATATTCGTGAATGCAGCAAGATTCCCTGGCATGCACTCAAGTCTTCCGAAACTTGCAACACCTCTGTCAGGTAGGGCAATTCTGCCCAACGTCTTTGCATGTAGCTCTAGCATAAGCTCTATGCGTGGCATGTCCTGGAGCTGGGCTTTCGAGATGATGTCAAGGAAGCACGTTCGGGGCTTCGTTGAGGGTTGTTGGCGCAAGCACTTGCCATTTGCCATTGTGATGGCAGGATGCGCAAGTTGGATATCCGTGGGAATCCTACTGTATATGGAGCCTCCATCCGCGTGGCCGAGGAGGCTGAGGGGTGGAGCATCTCCTTGACAGCATTGGCCTCGATGGGGCAAGAGATCAAAAGGAATGTGATTAGCGAGAATGCCGCCATTTCCAGCTGTATGCGGTCTTCTCATTGGACTGAATGCTTGGCCTGCCTGAAGGACATGCAGACATGTCACACACGCAGCCCGACTTCCGTGAGTTATGCCGCCGCGATGGCAGCGGTTTCCAGCACGAGCTGGCGGGCGCCACTGGGGCTTCTCACGCATCTGCGAACACTGCGTGCAGTGGATGCTATTGGCACCAGCACCGCGGTTCGTGCTTGCTGTGGACATGCCGCATGGGCAATCGCAATGGACGTCGTCATGCACAGCAGCAGCATAAACGAGGTCAGCTTTCACATTATTTTGGAGAGTTTTAGCGGAACTTGTAACTGGGAGCAAGCTATTGAGCTACTCTGCTGCATGCGCGCAGCGCGGATTCGGATTTCGGCCGCTCCATGTGCTGCCGCGATGCGAGGATGTGGTTTAGGAGGTCAATGGCAGATGGTACTTGGTCTTCTTGACGAACTGTTGTCTTTGAAGACACTGCTGGATGAGACCACGCTCAGTTGTGCAATGGACGCCAGTGCTCGAAGTGGAAACTGGGAGCTTGCCCTGCACCTCTTCTGTGAAGAAGGTTCAGGACGTGAACTCTGCGATCCTGTCACCTACACGGCTGCCATTGCGGCCTGCCTGCGTGGAAGCCATTGGCAGCTAGCTTTGGAGTTGGTCAGTGACTTCGAGAACTTGAAGCTTGTGCCCGACACGATTCTGTTCAATGCGGGGATCTCGGCTGCCCAGACTGGCACTCAGTGGGAAGCAGCTTTGAGTGAATTGCAAAGGATGCAGACCTTTGCTGTGCGAGCAGATTCAGTGTCCCACAACACAGCCGTCAGCGGATGTGAACGTGTAAGCCTTTGGCAGAGAGCCTGCGATGTTTTGAGGAAGATCCAACAGCGACTCTTGCGCTTCTCGGAAGTGGGCCACAATGCGGTAACCAGCAGCCTGGAGAAGAGCACGAAGTGGCCGCACGTTTTGCTCTGCTTCGAAGAGCAGCTTCATACCCAAGGGACCTCCTTGCCCTCACAGATTGCCATCGACACAACCGCGACTGCAATCCAGAAGTCGAGTCACTGGCATCTGGCGATCGAGCAGATCGCGAGGAGGGGGACGGTTCTGTTCGATTTTTCCCTTCGGAAAGCCGTCCCAAACAGTCATTCAGACATCCAAGACTCTAGGAGCTCTTTGCACGGTCTGAGCCGGGCTTGGCACTGCCAGGACTTTCCGCTTTCACCTTTCACCAGATGCGCTCTCCTACAGTGCTGCCATCAGCGCGTGCGAGAAGAGTTGTCGCTGGAAAGTGGTTCAGGAGCTTCTCACAGAGACCACGACCGTTGTTGGAAGAGTCGTACGGCAGCTAAGGTCGGAAGGGCGCAGCGATGCTTGCGATGCTCTGTGCCTGTCGGCCCTAGAACGGAGCGAAGTGTCCTGGAGGATGGCCAAGCTCAGCCGGGCGGGCGAGAGTGAAATGGCTTCCCTGCTAACGCTTACGAAGCCCAAACCCGAAGCCGGTAGCAGACTGAGACTGAGCGACATTTCGAACTGGATCTGGTCTGCGGCCTCTGTTGGCTTGGATGGCACATCTGTGGAGGCCGGGGCCCGGCCTGGGCCTGCCATCCTGTAGATTTGCGTTATTGTGTTTCAGGATGTTGTGGAGATGGCGAGATCCAAAATTGAGATTGGCCTTGCCGCGACTCTTTCACTGCGCATGTTGGCCAACCTCGTATCCGGGTCGCAGTTCGGGCTTGAATGGACTTCTGATCGCATTCGCATTCGGAGGCCTTCAGAACTCGCCTTCAGATGCAGAGTCTTGTCCTCGAAGGCTTGGGGCTTGGCCAGCCTGGACGTGGATGCTGCCCGGATCTTCCTCGTCTTGCAAGGTCTTGGCAAGGGCCGCTTAAAAGCTGCCGATGTCATGCGGTGCTTGGATTCGGCACATCTCGCAGGAGACTTGGATCGAAGAGGACGTGTGCTGACACAAAATGCACCGAGAGAGGCGTTGGTGCAGTTTGTGTCCGTCGTGGCAGAAGTGTCCATGGCTTAGTCAGTCGCTGCTGAGATTGCAGGACTGCAGGACTCAGTCGTTCTTGTGCGCCGTGCGAGGCTCTGGGCTTGCCACCTTGCCGGTGCGCTGTCGGCACGTCTAGCCACTTCGCTGGTCGAGCCTGTCTTGAAGGCGTGCAAGACCTTGGATGCCGCCGTAGTGCCGGCTGCGGGTGCCGCGGCTGCCGCGGCACTGGCATGCACGGAGATCGACAATGAGGGCCAGCGGCCGAGCCGCAAGGTTGCATGGAATGGCAGATGAGCGGGGGAGTGCTTGGCGGCAAAGCGAGTCCTGGTGTTCAGCCAAGGACTTCTCACAGACCTGTCTGACCGGATTGTGATTTACAAACCGGCAGGCTGGCAGGCACGGACACACACGAGCGCCAGCATCCCTGCTTTAGCGCAAACTGTACGAGTGCAGAGGTCGATGATCAGATGACGAGCGAAGGGAGACCGCTTTCCGGGTTTCTTCGAATTGCCATTCCGATCCAGCGGCAAGTGCTCTTGAATGACTTGTAGCTTTGATGCAATTTGATAATCTCTCCGAGGGTCCTGATCTGTGACGATGACAGCCAGGTATCATCAACGAGGTTTCCTGCATCGCCTTGACGTTCCTAGTTCAGGCTTGATTCTTGCTGCAACCAGCTATTCTGCGTACTACGATCTTCGCTTGCAGCTTTCCATGGGCATGATTTCACGTGAGTACACTGCACTTTGTCATGGGCTTCTCAAAAATCGCCGAATTACAGCGCCTGTTTTCTGGTTGCGTGGGCTGGCAAATGCGAGTGCCGTTCGCCCAGAAGGGCGCCCTGCCCTGTCGAATGTGCGACGAGTGGGCTCAGCCTTTAGACTGTGTCAAGGCTTTAGTCTCGTGCAGATTGTGATTTTCACCGGTCGCCGACACCAGATTCGCTTGCACACAGCTTACGTCGGCCATCCAACGGTCTCCGACAGCAAATACGGAGCGCGCATCACGTTTGAGGAGGACGTGGTCTGGTGCTCCCGAAATTTTCTGCACCGACACCGATTGTCTTTCAAGGAGGCAGTGCTCTGTGCAGAGCAAGAGCACTCCGTGGTGGAGCCCCTGCCACAGGACCTGAAACTCTCACTTCTCAGGACGAAGCCTGTGTCTGGAAGGACGGAGTGGCTGTGAGAGTTTTCGGGTAGGACTGTTCGCTGAAAGGCTTGTGGCGACCACTTTGTACCAGCCGCTTCCTCCGAACAATACCCAGGTTATTTTTGTGGACAAAGAGTATAGCCCTCGAATAGAGCGACCAGGAAGCATTTGTCGAAGTAAGTGATGATTTGAAGAACGACGTTCAATGGGTTTCTTTCCTTCCTGCATGTAATCGCCCAGCGGCCCATTTTTTGTCTATAGTGTCCGGTCCCACAGGGCCAATGTTGCAGCAGGAAATGCATTTGCTCGAGGGCTTGCAATGCTGCTTGCTGTCGTTGTCCGGTTAAGCACGCAGGCGTCCGACAAGCGACTGCTCAGCAGCTTTTGCTCAACAGGTACAGGCCTAAACAGCCAGAATGGCTCGGAGAGACACGGCAATCGGAGCGCTCCTATGGCTGTTTCCACGGCTGATGCTGGCTTCAAATTCTTCCGTCCAAGTGCGGATGCAGACACCCTGGACCTGTGCTACAACCACCTGTTCCTGTGCGGATTTGGAGATGCTTGACGTGGGCACTGGCGCTGTGATACCAACTGACATGCAAATCCACGCGGTGAAGTACTGGCCTGAGCCAGTCGGCTACCAAGGTGCAGCAGCCTCCACGTCATCCACGTCACGGCATCACCTTTTGTTTTCGACGAGCTGGTGTAATTGTAGTTGTGAACTGCCATCATGTCTTGAAGACCTGCTATTGCACCAGCTGGGCAGGGCTTCCCTCGACAAGAGTTTTTACACGGGGTATGGGTGCTAAGACAATGTCGCAGTACACGTGAAAAGTTGAAACCATGTGGTTGATGAAAATGGGAGCAAAAGTGCTGAAAATGGGAACCTCGTGTGAGGGTCTCGCCGACCTGAGCCTCTGGCCAGGTCGTGGCTCGGGGAAGTCGGTGTTACCAGCAACATGAATAGGTCGTGGCTGTCACCGTGAAGTGAGAAGCTCCGGCTCCCAACTTCTAACTGCTTCCGCCGAAGGTGTGTTCACGAACCCAGACCGCGATCCCTATACCAACATCTACCAAGAGATTCATGCCGCTCGCCTGCCTTGGCTGGCAGAGGTGTTGGGGTCGACAGCCTGCGTCCATGCAGGTGTGCTGGTGTGCCCGACAACCCGAGGCGAGGGATCTACCAGTGATCCGAAACGAGCTCGGTGCGAATGCGCTCCTCTTGGCGCCATGGAGCTTCGGACATCGAAGCCACACGCAATTCCTGGAGCAAGCCAGCGCAAACAACCTGAAAGTCATCCCTTCCTTCGACCTTTCCTGGTATTGGGAAGATGGCACTTGGGGTCTGCCGGGCACCAGAGCGGCCCTGCGCAAGGATTTCCATGACTTCTTGCAGTATTCCGCTTTGATCCAAGAGGATGCGCAGCTGAGCACTCCGGAGAGCATTCTTCTCTGGAACTTGGAGGGTCTTCCCTCCGTCGAGGCGATATTGCCTCGCAGCTGTGTGGCGGGAGCATTGACGGACGTGGCCAACTTCAGGAACTGCATCGCCTCCTCGGGGGACCTCGTGGATGCGCTCAATACCGTCCAAACCATTCAAGATTCCTGACTGCCCAGAATCTCTCTGAATCTCAAAGCAGTCCCTTGTCCTTTCACTTGCCTGCTCTTGCCCAGGATATGCTGCAGGTGGTGCGAGAAGCACAGAGAGAGTTCCACTGCGAAGAGGGGGCTCAGAGGGCAGAATGTGCTGCAAGAGACGATGTTCCGGTATTCAAATTTGACCGACCCTTAGCGTTGACAATCGACCTGGGGGACGTGTACCTGTCCGTGGCGGAGAACAGTGAGTACCTAAACGCTTTCGTCTTCTGGATGGAGCGAGTGGTCGGCTGCCATCCAGTTGCTGTGGGCCAGGTGGCCACGGAGGTTGTGTAAATCAGTGTAAATGTTAAGGATTTGCTCGTGATCCTTTCATGCCTTGCAGGTGCAGGTGCCCAAGAGCTTTGCTGAGGCATCATCGCAATGCACCTTCAATGGATACGGATGCTTAGCAGGATTGTGCAGTAGAATGTTGTCATGGACTCGAGCAGCTGGGCACTCCAGGTTTGTTTGACATGTGGATTCTGAAAGCCCGTGCAGTTGCAGATGATGTGGAGGCCCTGTTGTGTCTGAAACTCTAGCTTTCGCTTTTGAAGCCCAGCCAGAGCCGTCTTCGAGGCCTCGGCCATTCGTCGACTCAGGGATCACTTCAGCCAGCCGAAGCAGCAGCTCTCCTCGGGAGCTGCGTCCGTGTCCGATCTCGAGGGAGCCATGAAGCCCATGATCTTGGAGTTTGGGTTCCCTGCCTATACCCGTGGCGCCATACAGCCGGAGAAGCAACACAGGGCGCTGCGCGAAGTGTGGTCTGGGAATGGGGGGCTCAAGAATGCCTGGAGCGATGGCTACTGTGTGCGAGGATCAGTGTTGAAATACTTGCCGCCTCTAAAGCTTATCTGTCTCGCGAAACTCTTTGTGTGCAGGCGCTGCCGTCGACGAGTGGCAGGCACAACAGCCCAAGTGAAGAAGTGCAGAGCAGTTTTCGAAAAGGGCTTGGCTCTGCTTGTCGCTGCTTCCTGGAAGGACGTCTGGAGTGCGGATCAGCGCTACGATTCCTGCCAGGAGCTGAAGTCCAAATTCGGGCATTCGACATGTGGACCGCTGACTGACGCGGGCCAGCTCGCAGTTGCCTACCAGGGCTTGGTCGGGCAATTCCACACATTCGGCCGGCACTGCATCCAGAAGCGATATGAAGAAGTTAATGTGAGCTCTCGCTTTCAGTTCGTTGACGATCTGCAGAGCCTTCAGAGCAACTACATTCCACCATCAGTGTGCGCTGGTGTAGTGTTGAGGCGAGGTGTGACACTTATCGCCTTCTTTGCAGCATGCCTGCAGAATATGTACACAAGGTCTTGAGTTTCGACTTATTTGTTGGAGCGGCCTTTTTCTGTTTTAAGGTCTATTCCCTTTGTAAGCCATGCAGGTACACAAGGCGCAAGGGAAGCACATCGACCCCATGTATAGCCAAGCCAGAGCAAAAGGTACTAGCCGATGCCACGTCGTAGCAATCTCTCTCGTCTCGTGCTCGTTCTCTCCTCCAAGTCTGTTGAGGCAGCGAGCGGGCTGTTCGTCCTGTTGGGACTGGGCGCTCTGTGCTCGCTATGCAGGCGGCGGGCACTCTGTGCAAGAAGTTCTCAAGACGGAGAAGACGGAGCAGGCGAGCAAAACTGCTTCAACTTGGAGCAGCTGATGCAAGCGACGGCGACCAGGAAGGTCTTGGAGGACCTGTCGGCCGTCCCGTTCGGAAGATTACTTGCAGTGAAAGTCTCCGAAGCCCTGGAAGAGGGCCGCGAGGTGCCCGTGCAGTACAGCCATTTGCGTGGATATTGCGGCTGGGGCTTTGCCAAGGTGAATGGATCGTTTTCCTACCACCGGCTCCAGTACAACGGTCGTGGCCGTGGCACTGCTGTGCAAAGGTGGGACACGGCAGAGTCCTTCATCCGATTTCTGCAGGCCCGGATGGTTTTTTGTGTAAAACTTTCATGGATGTAGGAAGTGATGCTGCTTTTTGAGGAGCAGTCGGACCGGTCCTTGGCTGTTTATGGCTTTACGGATGCAGAGCTGCGGCGCACGGAGCTGATCGGCAACCGCACAGTGAGACGTCGGGACTTGCTGGAACTTCTGGATGCCAACGGCTGCTTCAATGAGGGCGACGCTGTAACGGGACGAGCTTCTTCCCGGCTTCGAGTCCTTGGCATCCAAGCGGACCTAGCAGTGGACCTCTCCTACCGCGCAAATCCCCTGTTCCTGTCTGGTGTTGCGGAGGAGATCTGGTCAACACCTGGAGATGAGAACGACATGAGACCCGGCGAGCAATAGCTCATTCGCAGTCATTAGCAGTCATCTTCGACTCTTGTCCGCCCGCCATAGCCTTCAGCGCCATAAGGAAAGGGTGGCTGGCGAGGACCGGGACAAACATGCGACTATTCCTTCAGATGCTCGTGAACACGCACCTCACCGCGCAGGCAGATCGCCTGAGGCCGAAGCCCGAAGCGAAGCGAAGCGAAGCGAAGCCAAGCTCCCACTTTGCTGAGCCTCGGAGAGATTTCTTGAGAGCAGAGAGCAGCTTTCTGCCGCAGGCGGCAGATCGAGCACGAGGCGACGGCGGTGGCTGCGGAGGAGCAGCGGAGGCAGAAGAAAGAGCTCTGCGACGACGTCGCCATCAACAGGCGCGAGGCCCCAAACGAGGTGTGTCGGGAAGTATCACATGCCTCATGTCAGCAATCGGAAGCTATCTGAGATTGGAGCTTCTGGCCAGCTTGGTTTCTTCGCCCACAAAGGGCAGTATCCCACTCCCAACCGAGTGGGCCGCGATCCGGGCCGCGGCGCGGCAGCGAAAGCGTTTAGAGACTTCGGCTTCCAACGGGTCCTCCGGGGTGCGGCGCGGGAGGTTCCACCGGTGGGGGCCGCGATACGGGGTGCGGTGCAGAAGGTTTCACCAGGAATTAAATGGCGTGCTACGGGTGCGGTGCGGGCCGCGACACGGGATGCAGCACGGGAGATTCCACCGCCGCGTTCCACCGGTGGGGGTCGCGATATGGGGTGCGGTGCGGGAGGTTCTCCAACGGTGTCGCGATACGGGGTGCGGCGCGGGAGGTTCCGAAGTCGTGGCGTGCCGGACAGGTTTTACCATAAGCGTCGCGATACGGGGAGTCGGGGCCGGGGCGGTTCCATTGGGCAGCCACGGCAGGTTCCACCGGCGGTGGTGGGGAGGCTCGATAAGGGGTGGGGCGCGGCATGCCGGAAGTGTTTCACTGCATGGTGGCGGGTCGCGATACGGGGTGCGGGGTTCCACAAGTGGGTGCGGAGCTTGCGGAGGGGTTGGTACAAGGTCCATGCGCCAGTCGCGATACGGGTGCGGCATGGGGTGCGGGCGGGGTTCTGCGGGTCGGGGTCAAAAATGCTCGTGTCACTGGTCGGGAGATGGTTTTTTGGGTTCCCGGGTTGACCTTGTGCGATGATGTGTTTTGAGGAGAGCTTGCTACAACATCTGGCGGCGCGTGCTGGAGGGTTACCACGCATGGCAAGGGGTAGTAGGCAAGGCAAGAGACTTGAACTACGACGAGGACAAGGTCCACAAGTACTTTGTGGAGGCCCTGACGTCTCGGCTCATCGGATCGATTGCGGAGCACCTTATCCACTCCCCGGAATGGCTCGCTGGTGTCCATCAGAAGGTCTTCGAAAGCATGTCTTTCAGTGACAATTCTGGACAGCCTTCCTTCTCTTGCCACGTGGACTACGCTGATCTCTGTGAGCCGCTCGAGTTCTTCTGTCGAAACTCCAACATCTTTGCGCCGAAGCAGGGGATCAACTTCGACGACATCAACGACTGCGGGCTTCTTCCTACAAGCGGTGCGGACATGAAGAAGGTCCAGAAGACCTGGAGTGAGCCCGTGGGTTTGTGGGTGGCCTTCCACCTCATCGTCAACTACAAATGGGTTTTGACCATGTCCGTCTGGCTGTTGTGGTCGGCTTTCTTGCTCTATGACAGTGAAGTCTTCGAAGACTGGGTTGGGAACAGCTCCCGACAGCCAACTTTGAGACGCTTCTCCTTCTACAGCCTTGCTTTCATCGACTCGCTTTGGCTCTGCTTTTTGATGCTCTGCGAAGTCTTTGTGAGCGATTCCCCAAGCCCTTCTACAATTGGCCGCAAAACTCGCAACTGCTGTGTGAAATGCTTGCGGGTGTGCAGAGTGGTGCCAACTCTTGCGTTGGCGGGGGCCTGGACGTTCATTGCTTGGCCGGATGTGCTGACTGACGTCGCAGGGTGGTTCGGACTCGATCCGTCCATCCTTGATGTGCTTCCAGCCGACTTTGCCAAGACATTCTGGTACTTGCCCGTCTTCTACATTCTTTGCCGCTTCGTCTACGGCATGACACCACGTCTCAGACTCACTAGTGCATACCAGATCTTGCAGCTGGCATATTTTCGAAGGATTCGGGACTGCTTCATGTTGCCACTGTTTAGGGTCATGGTTTGAGGGTTGTCATGTGTTTCTGAAGCAGGATAGCGCTTTTCTGGTTGGCCTTTGGGACATTCTGCTTCCTCTGCAACTATTCGATGCTGGTGGGTCTCGTGCGGCCTCTGACTCCACATCAGCTTTGTAGTATGCATGACGACGATGAAGAGTTTTGCAGCACTTACAGCATCGATGTTTTCACCGTCACCTTGCTTGTGAAGGACGTGCGATGTATCGCCTGCAATGCCACAGTGGCTGCAAGCTGGCTTCTAGTGGCATTGAGCAGCATGCTGATGATGTATTTCATATTCAACCTTTTTGTTGCCATAGTGGGCAGCTCCGTCGGTGCTGCGCGCGGTTTCGTTGAGACGAGCATTCCTTCCTTGGAGTTTCGCGTCGAGACCGTCACCACTGAGTTCACTTCGATGCGCAAGGCCGAGGCAAGCTGGATGACCCATGGCTCCATCCTGAATGCGCCTTGCCTTTTATTTTTTTGTTGCTTGTCGATCTTGTCGCTCTGGCACAGGGCCACCCTGGCCCTTTGTCGTCGCAGGCAGTCTTTGGCAAAGAATGGCAGAAGGTCTGGGAGATGATGGTCACTTGGCCTTCGTTTGCTTGCAGATCTTCAACTGTCTCTTTTTGTGCGGGATGTGGATGCAGCTCTTAGGTGGATGGCCTCTACGATGAATGCTTGATCGACATGAAGATGCGCAGCAGCCTGCTTGCTGCTGCTAAGACGGGTGGCTCTGTAAAGTTGTCGGGGAAGAACATGCAGATCTTGGACCGCGCCAGAGCCAGGCTAGGCTATTTGTTTACGAGCTTGAGGTCCATCTTAGGTGATGCCAACATCAACTTCAAGCCGTACACCTCCGCTGATGGAGTCACAGACGCTTTGGGCCTCACCCACCGCGGTCGCATACCTTCTCTGACACAGATCGTTCCTGTGTACAGTGAGGAGGGTATCATGGACATTAAGGAGCTGGTAGGAGATCCAAAAGCAGGAGCCGTCTCAACGATGCTGGAGTTCTTGATCTCGCAGTTACCACGCGAGTGGGAGATCTTTGCCCAAAGTGAGGGCCTGCATCCGACTGAACTTTACGAACGATTCTGCGAAGCAAACAAAGGCTTAGGGAAAGGCTCGGGCCCGGGAGCATCGAAAGCCCAGCAAGACCGCATCCGGGAATGGGCTTCTCATCGCGCACAAAGTGTGATTCGAACGGTCAACGGGGCAGTGCACTACCATCGAGCGCTGAAGGTCTTATTGGAGCGAGATGGGATGGAGAAAAAGGTGGAATTTGAGGATCTCCGCTCCCATGCCCAGCTTATTATGGCGCACCAGACCTATGGCAAGCTGAGCCTTGGCAAAGCACAGCAGGTGAAGATACAACATGGTGTCATCACGACGCCGGCTCCACATGGCCTGCGTGCAAATGACCGCGTACGTTTGACGCTCGACTCACTGAATGCAGAAGATGCGGTGGCCCGGCGGGCAGTGGAAAAGATCTGGAAGAATCGTGCTATGAACAAGCTTAAGCACCGCGCGAAGACGCGCCAGGAGGTGGAAGCGATCCTTAGCGATGGGGCCCAAGTTCAGTCTTTGGTCGATGAAGTTATGGTGGATGGCAGCTTGTCGGAAGCGGTTTTGGACGATGGCAAAGTGGAGGCTGCGATGAGCGATGAGACTTCTGAGGAAGCCATCGTCAGCACCAGCTCTTCGGCCTTCGCGCGCCATCCTGCACTCCTTGGGAGGTTGTGGGGGCAAGCGCAGATCAAAGGACTGCAGAACTTCAGGGGTGGGGGCTTCTACACGATCAAAGAAATTGTCGACGACCACACTGCAGTCCGCTTCGGCAGCACTAAGCACTATTCAATTCTTCAGGTTTTTCGGTTTGAAAAACCAACCGCAGCAGAGCGTAGTGGCGTAGCCTGCTTTCTTAGCTCGGAGTCTCTGAGGTCCTTTCGGACGTATCTGTGAATTGCGGAACTGCCCGCCTGGAGAAAGCCGAGCTTACAAAGCGAGAGCACGACGTGCACTACATGCTCCAAAAGCACCAGGGCTTCCCCTTCTTTGTCTGCATTGACTTTCAAAGGGGGAAAAGCCACCCGCAACTAGAGGAGATGATCGATGCTCACGTCTCCAAGCAGGCGGTCTCCGGTGAAAACCTTGAGGAGTGGGCATCCGTCCGGTTCCGGCACGCCAGTGTGCTGATCAAGCACGGCGGATACGGCGGCACCGGAGACGGACTAAACTGGCCCATTGAGATCGTCCATGTCCTTCCGCGTGTGCGGGGCCTTCTCATCGGCACTGTCGGGAATCTCACGCAGGGCAAGGCCGGGAACCAGTTGGGGGCCTTGCGCTTTGCGGAAGGCCACTTTGTCCAGATGATGGATGCCAACATGGGCTGCTATGCCGGCGAAACCTTCAAAGTACCAGTTGCCCGGAAGCAGATTTTCCAGATGTGCATGAAGCAGAAATCCTTTTTTGGCTGCACTCAGGTTGTGCTGCAAGGCTTTCATCGCTCGTCCATTACCGAGGGCGATTATGACCACCGCCTGAAGTTGCAAGCCCGGATCATCGGGTTCCGTTGGTGCCTGAGGGCAAGGGCCCGTTGCTTGCGTGAGAAAGGCGGTGTGCAGATCCTCTGCTGAGGTGAGCACATCTTCACGCGGGAGCACGGACTGGTCGGCCAGATCATGGCGGCCGGGCAACTGCCAAATGCTGCCAAACTTTGTGCATAGATGTATATATATATATATGTATATATACATATATATAGATGTGCATAGTGCAAGTGCAAGTGGTGTAGCTGTTAGTACAACGCAGAGGACGCCGAATGGACTTTTGGGACCTTGGTGCAGCGCCTGCTGGAGTTTTTGACTGTCCGGATGCACTACGGCCATCCGGATTTCATGGACGGTTTCTGGGCAGCCAATCGAGGTTCCGTGTCCAAGGCTTCCCCGCACATCAACCTCTCGGAGGATATTTTCGCTGGATTGAATGTGAAAATACGCCATGAGCAATCCTTGCACACGGACTACCTGGAGTGGGAGAAAGGGAGGGAAGTCCAGTTTTTGGCAGGTTCCGGCTTCTTCTGGAAGATCGCGAGCGGCAGTGTGGGCTTGCTCCGCACCCGGGATCTCCGAACGCTCTGCCAGAATGCCTCGATCATGGAGACCTTCGCGCTCTACTTCGCCACGGTGGCCTGGTGCTTCGGCAGGCTTTAGCGGGCTTCCAGCATCTTGCAGTTTGCACGCTTTCTGGTAGCGTTTTGAGCTCCGAGGTATATCCACAACGTCGTCGTGGACATCAGCACGGAAGTTTTTGTCTTCATCTTCATTTACTTGACTTTGGCTTCGAAGTCCATCGTGGATCTGGGTGATCTCGGGTCCATGCTTGCGGCGGAGTGGTTCCTAACTCCGGCATTCAGTGCCATGCTTCCGGCCATCATCGGCCTGGGAATTGAGTATGGGCCACTGTGGATGATCAAGAACTATATCTTCACAGCTCCCATGTCTATGGTCTACTTCATCTTTATCAACAAAGCCATGTCGTCCTCAGTCCGCACAACCTTCGTCGCCAACACTGCAGAATACGTGAATACAGGAAGACCACATGCAAACAAGAGCTACACACTGTTGGAGGCATTTCTGGCGCACCTCTGCTGCAGGTGTTGCTGGGAGAGCAAGGTCCGAAAGAGCACCAAGGGAAGGACTCTGGAAGCTGAGGTATTGGAACTCGCATTACCGACCTGCCTTGCGCATCATCTACTGCATCGTGTCAGAGCCTCATTTTCGGAACAGTCAGCATTGGGCAGCCCTCCACATTAGAGTTCCGCTAGGCTTTATCGCTCAATGAACGCGGATGGTGCTCTGCCACTGATCCTTGTGTCCTTTACCGCGGTGGCCTCAGTCTCTGGACATGGTGAATCATCTCGAAACAGCAAGCTGCGTTTGAGACGAGTAAGGCCTTCGTGTGGATCCTGGCCCCGATCCTGTTCCAACCGCCTACGAAAACCGTTCTGGAGCAGACCCGCGAACTGGTCGGCTTCGTGGCAAAGGTCCCGGCAACTCGCGAGCGTTTGACCTCCGGGAAGCCAAGCTCTCTCTACGAGGTGCTTAAGCGGCAATGAGGGCTTCTTGCTTCTTCCGCTCGTTCCGTTCCGCACCGAAACTCCAACTTCAGGCCGGCTTCGAGCAGGAGCTGAAGCAGGCCAACCGAGGCCTTGTCCTGCCGCTCCTCTCTGGCTTTTTGCTTTGCGCTCTCTACCTCTTCATGACCTCCTCGGACATCCTGGACCAGCCTCTCGCCGCCTCTCTTTTCTCGTCGCCGCGCCGCACCGCCATGCCCTGCCATGCCCCGCCTTCTAAGGATGTGGGCACCGCTTTGTGGGATGTTTATTCTCTTCCTCTTCCGATCGGTGCTGGCCTTCTCCGGCATCAAGTCCGCAGGCGGGAACGGCTGGGGAGGAGGGAGCGGGCCGGGCATGCAAAGTTTTTGGAGTCTACATCTTTGAGTCATTTTGAGTCTTTGAGGCATGATGATGCTGGCCATCCCTTGCTTGTCCCTGCCCCTTGGCCGGCCTTGTTGGCGAGAGGCCCAAGCCGTCGCTCCGTGCATCTCCGTGCTCTTGAGAGGTTCGTGATCTTCTTCTCGACCTACATCGTGGAGCGCCGGCCGAGAAGGGTTGCCATGCCATGCCTTGCCATGTGCCGCCAGAGTTCCCTAAAGCCTAGGGCCTAAACCCTTTCAGGAGAACAGGGACTTCGGCTCGCTGCTGGTGGCAACGCTGATCCTGATCCAGTTCTTGACGACCGTGAAGCTGTTGGTGTGGTCCTTCTTCGCGCTGGTCCTGCCGAGAGGGAGCCCCTTAGGCTATGAGCAGGTCGTTCGCTTCACCTTCGACTTCTTGTGCATCTACGAGCTCCAGTTCTTTGGAGCACCTTGTCACGTTGAGGATCGGCTGACAGCGAGGGCTCAGACCCAAAAAGAGAACTGGACGTCGCCAATTTACTCATCTTCGCATGTGCCATCCAACATCTGAGCAGAACAGAACTTGAAAGAAGAGGTCCACAACCAGATGATTAGTGCATTCATGTCACCACGACACCGGTATGGAAACCCGGTTGTATTGCTTGACGTTTGAATAAACGCATTGCAGCCTGATGGCTGTGATCCTTTGCCGTTGTTTCGACTGGTGTATCCGATAGCAAGTTAGCATGGCCAAGATGCCTCCGGTCATGCAGTCCAAGACTGTTCCGCAAGGTGCCGCCATCTCGTAAGGTTTGCAGGTGTCATTTGGAGCCAAAATTTGGGGTGTACCTTTAGTGGGCATCCTGCGAAAAAGCATGAGGGTTGCTAGGCCGCTAGGCATCTTCCGGTGCATTGATGTCGGAGAAGCATGCATGGCTTGACAGACGCGCGGTCGCTGCAGCATCGCATGCTTACATGGGAACCCCACCAAAAACGGGTTCTGTAAGCGCGAAGCTTGAGCTGCAGGCTTTGGTCGTGCTAATCCTGCAGACAGTCTTTGCCGGTTTGTTATGGTGCCCGGCCTTAGCCTTCATTGCATGTGTTGTCGTTATTGTGTGGGATCTTGATGTCTGGGGACGATCTGCAAGCCAGTGTTCATGTGCAGGTTGTCGGTGAGAGCTTGCTGTGCAATGTGCAACGAAGGTTGCTGGACAGACCTCCTCTACGACTCCGAACAGGTCTCATCCTGAACAGGTGCGGGCCAGTGCGGCTTGATTCATGCTGCATGTGCTTTTCGCCAGCTCTCTCCGGCCCTTGACAGGCGAGTGTCCATTGGAACCATAGCCGCATTCTCCGAATTTCTCCGAATGCTTGAATGCTGTGCGAATGCTGAGTGAATGCTTTGAAGCTTCGCACTTTTGGCAGCCTTTCCCTTTCCGGCCTCGGTTCTCGATCAGGATGTGTTCGCACAATCTTCGGTGACCCCGACAGCTGCCAGCTCAGTTTGTCACAAAGCCACCTCACCACTCGTCATGCTAACAGTGTACGACGACGCAGAAAACGAGCTTGAGGCAAAGACGAGTGCATCACCGTCAAGGTAGATGGATGACGAGATCGCGCTGTTGCTTGCTCGTTGATATTCCACTGTTGCCAGCAGGATTTCAGATTGCAGCCAAATTTAGACTGGGCGAACCAGCCCGCCGGAGAAACCTGGATTTTGGTTGCGGGATACCCGCTTCAACGCCAAGCAGGGCAATCCCCCGCGGAGATGTGAAACGTACATCTCGTCCGTCGATTATGAGTGCCGAGATCTCTGACAGGATTCTGAGAGGACTCGGAAGAGCGAAGTGCAAGCAAAGAATCGGCACTGATGGTCGGCAGCCTGACAGGTCTGGCCTTACAGTGCATGTACAGTACCAGACATTTTGCTGGCTCAGTGTTGCCCACAAGTTGGCATCACCACCTTTCTGAGACATCGCATTCAACGTGCTTCAAGATGAAGTCGCGAGTCTTAAGCTCCTCAAACCCTGTAAAGCGTTCATGACAATGGAGAGATGTTCAGGCAAGTTGGCGCTGTGTTGCATGAGACAAAAGCAAGCAAAAACTGTTGTCACCCCGTCATGATTGTGCATGAAGAAGTATCCATGTTTGGCCATGATAGCCTGCGGCCCTCACTGTGGCTATATGGACATGGCTTGAATAGTAGTTGCCCTCTTTGCAAGCGCAGCTGAGCTTGCACTATGGCAGTTATGGAGCGACGGAATTGATCCTTCTGCAAAGCCTCGGGTCCCATCGAGAGGGCCTAGAGGTCCTTGGTGGCTGCAGCCCCACGATACGAAGCATGGATGCGATGCATCTGCATTCCTCGATTCGGAGCTGTCACAGGAATCAGGACCGGTGTCTTTGCGAGCATGCAGGCTTCAAGGGTCCAGTGTTTGCCAAGCAAGGTCGCAAGTCAGCTTGCGTCAGCCCTCTGTGTCAGAGTGCTGGAACACTGGTAATGGGCTTCCATGCTCGTATGGCGACGTTGAGGACTGGCGAAAGGCTCTTCATCTTCTGCAGGCCCTGCAGCCTCGAAGACTTCTAGAAGAGGTGTCCGTTTGCGCAGCGATGAGCGTGTGCACCAGGTGCGCAAATGGAGTTGGGGAGAGGGATTTGGAGGGATCTCTGCCCACGGCCGTCTTGACTCGGATTGACCAGGGCCAGCTGCTGGGCAGTGAGCCTGGCCCTTTTTGCTGGCTTGGTTTTCCGCCTGGATCCGGACCCAGTCACCTTCAGCGCTGCCCTGGCTGCTTGCAGCAGCGGGTCTCAATGGACAACCGCACCTCGTCGGACTAGAGTTGACGGTTTCGGCAGACATCGAAGCGCACAGAGCAAGGCTATTTTGTTGCTTCATGAGATGACAGAGATCGCCGTGCAAGCTGATGCCATCTGCTTCAACTCTGCAGCTTGGACCTGCGCTGCATATCAGACATAACATCGCTCGTTTCTGAAGGCTGTACAAGGCCGGCGGAGGAACCACAGCCAATGTGTCGTTTTCTCGCTAAGGCCATCAGTGCTTGTGAGACTGCGTGGCAAGTTGCACTATGGCTGCTGCACAGCATCACCATCACTGAAGCCATCTGACACGTTTGTGCAGTCTTCGTGTTTCTTTTTCCTACGGGTACGGAAGGACGTAGTACTTCCGCATGGAAGGCTCTTGCAGTTGGGGATCAAAGTCTTCACACAAGGTGAGGCCCAATTGCATCACCTTCAGTGCCTGCATCAACGCGTGCCCGTGGACGATTGCCATGCACCTGTTCGATCAAATGCGGAGCAACAGCATCCAACCTAACGCCGTCACACTCAACACTGTGCGCAGCTTACATGACTTTAGGTGTGCAGACCATCACGGCTTGTGTACAAGTTGGATTGTTCAACGAAGGTCATGAAGGCCTGTGCATCACAGTGGCAGATCGTCTTAGAAGTCATGGCGCTCTTCCCTGAGATGGCGCTTCGTTCAGAAACCTGGCCTCCAAGTGAAAGCTAAGATCTTTGGAGAGGGAGACTAACGCAGCGGGCAAGCCAGAGCAAGATTGCGGGCGTGTACCATGAGACCCCGAAGAAGGAACGCACGAGAGGGAGAGAATGAACGCGTGCATGGCAGCTCTCAGGGAGCGACAGCTCGAGATGGACTTGAAACCGGATGCGGGGAACGACCAGGCACGGGGTTCAGAAGAAGAGCAAGGCGAATCCGAAAGAGACGCCCAACGAGCCCCGACAGCCCAGACAAAAACGGTGAGATCTGCACCCACCACCTCCCGTACCCGCACGGGATCGCACGCACGCTGTGCATCGCTGTGCATTCGCAACATAGCTTCGACGGGTGCCGAAGCAATGGCCGTGAAGCTTTGAGTTCTGATCCATTTGCATTTGCGTTCAAGCTTGGATGAAGGCCCTAAAGGTCTTTGATATTTCTTAATCTTGTTCGGGAGATGTTGGGGTCAAATCTTTGGGGTTTGGGTTGCCCAATTCGTTTTCATCCAACATCTTTCACCAACTTCGCTCTTTCCTTCCGACTCGGATTTCAGGCTTGGCGCCCTGCCTACCTTCATCTGCAGACTCACTCCGGGCCTCCTTTGTCTTCCGAGCCCTGAGCGCTCCTGACGCCGTCTTCGTGGCTACGATGGCTACATGCATGCCTAGAGAGGTTCCTCAAGTTGAGATTACCATCACATGCCCTGTTGCTGAAGTCTCGGCGCTTCTCCTTCACCTGCAACTGGTTGGGAGCCGCCCTTGCCTCGCCTGCCGTGCCTTCCTCTGTGGGTTCTTTGCAAAAGGTTCAGTCTCCCTTGCCTGTCTCCTCATTATGAGGTAGGTCCGGAATTCGGAGGTCAGTCTGCTCGCTCGTAAGAATTGCCCTGATGTTCAACTCCGTGGCCATTTTGGCGATGAGCCGATTGGTCCGGATTTTCGATCGACGGCGTCCCAGTTGGAGATGCACCTTTGTCGACCCAGTGCATTCTTGCCAGCCGGCGCATCTTTGTTGTGTCTTGAATTGCAGAAGCACTCCGACCTCGCCGTTGCATTCATATCCGACCACAAAGGTGAGGAGTTCTCTGCTGCGGGAGTGCCTTGACTGAGCCGCGATCCTTGCTGCTCTCCTTCGCCAATTTCTTTCAAGGAGACCATCCCGGAGAAGAATTCGCAGGTGAGTCTTATTGGCAGTTGTTGCGTTTCTTTGGCCCTCAACTTGACCTGCTCCCTTGAATCCTTCTTTTGTGCGGTCAGAGCGGCTTTTGAGGAGACCATCCGTCTGGGACGGCCTGACCGGGAACCACCTGGCATCGAAGGTTTGATCGGATCGCAAACGACTTGCTTATGACAGCGGCCTGGCGTGTTGACAAGGTCGTCCCTTAGCTTGGCAAGTCGCACATAAACACGCCGAGTTGGGAGCCATTGGGATCCTTGCGGGGTCTTGCCTTCACACATCCAGGCAGCCGCTTCACGGTCTTGGTCGATGGCTCTGTGGCTAAAGAGGACGACCGACTTCCTTTGCACTGCAGGCCCAGCCTTCGCAGTGCCATAGCCCACCAAATAGCCTTCGACTTGTACCCTGCCTTTGCTTCTGCGCCAACTCGATTGAATGTTGCTCACGATCCCACTCGTCGGATTCCTCTGCCGAGCCGGGTTTCCGTTCGCAGCGCTTCACAGCATTGACCGTGTTGGGCCGCGTCGGCCTATCGTGTCTTGGGCTCGAGTTTCCTTGTCTTGGGTTTTCCCTCGCGGGCCGTTTCGCTCGGCTTGGCCGCCTCTTTGCTGCGCTTGGCTCGCCCCTGTCTCCTCTGAGGACCTTCTTGTGTTGTTCTTGGCCAACTTGCCGCTCTCTGGGGCCCGAAGATCTGCTGTTAGACTTTTCTGCTGTGCGCTCCCTTCGGTTTGAGCTTCACACCTGCTTGCTGTCTGTGTGGCTTCCTTCGGACTTTTACTACTCACCTCGAATCCTTACCGACACGGAAAGGGCAAACCGCCGTGCTGGATTCTTATCGCAGGCTGACAAGAATTATACGACCTGTCACACGGAGCAATCGCGCGAAGCTTGCAACTTCACCAAAGGTTCGAGGCCGGGCTGCTCGCCATCAGGCCGCCCGCATCAATCCTTGCGATGTTGTCGAATTGCTTCGGCTGTCTTCGGCCCCTTGCCTTTGTCGGCTCAGCTTTGGCCCTTTTCGGATGGTGTGCTGAGATCGCTTACGGACGATACTGCTTCGCCCGGGGCTTCAGGACCGAAATGGCCCTGTCTTGGACCTAGCCTTCGTGCGCTCTGGAGGCGTGACTTAGATGCCTCAACCTTCGCAGAAGACTAAGATGGTGCGCCGCGGGCGGTGGCTCTTAGGATGTCTTGGGTCATGTGAGATCTGCTTGCAGCAGGTCACAGCTGCGACTTTTCCTGCTGCTAGATCGAATTTCCTGCCCTGGCATGTATTTGGTGCCAGCATGTGCCAGCCGTTAGTTAAGCCTTAACAGTTAAGCTTCGGGTTCTGATCCGTTTGCCTTTGCGCTCAAGCTCCCTCCCGGCCCGTCGCCGGCTTTTTTTGCGTTTTGTGCGTAGGAGCAGTGCAGGGAGGGGACCTCCCTCGAGGGCTCCTTTTCCCATGTTCGCTTACTACCTTTCGGGCAACTTGCTCGAGGTTCAGGAAAGCTCTACCAACACGCGGCGTGTGGGACCAAACTAGCTTGCCCACTCTTAGTAATACGTTTTCCATAGAGGCTGTTGAGCCATCGACAAGCGTAGCTGCATGTATTGGATGACGTGGCCGCAGCCTAGCGCGACCTGACAGTAAGTGAGCGAGCAACGGCCCGCCCGCCGATGGCGGCCGATGTCGCTTTTCTTGTGGGGTGAAAGGAAGTGGTGAAGAAGAAGAAGACGAAGTGGCAACAATGGTTTTTGGAGTTGTGTCATTGTTGCATACTCTTGCTAAGTTTGCGAGGACATGGTCACTTACAGCACAGCGGCCCGGCCGCAATGCAAGCAAGGACCTCCATGTTGCCTCGAGCTCGAAGGTGCGCGGCCAGGCCCGAAAGAATCCGAAGAAGGGTGAAATCTCTAAAGCTTTACAGCCTTCTGAAATCGTACATCGTAACTCGTAACATCAACACAGAGGTCGCGCGTTCTCATCTGTGGGCAGTACATTAGCTGATTGGCTATATTCAGTTAGATCATCCAAGGCCATCAGCTCCTGTGAGAAGGCCGCGAGGTGGCAGCATGCAGCGGTGCTGTTGCAAGAAATGCTGGCCAGCCGCGTCGAGGCCAACGTGGTGTGTCGCTTGCCTGGCACGGGTCATGATGTTATAATCGGTCGAACTTCTGAGCGATGTCAAGGTTACAACGCAGCCATCAGCGCATTCGGTGCAGGAGGGCGCTGGGAGCTATCACTGCAGCACTGCCGCGAGCTGCTGGCCGCATCGCTNATAATCGGTCGAACTTCTGAGCGATGTCAAGGTTACAACGCAGCCATCAGCGCATTCGGTGCAGGAGGGCGCTGGGAGCTATCACTGCAGCACTGCCGCGAGCTGCTGGCCGCATCGCTGTTCCCTGGCCTGAACTTGTGATGCGCCTTGTTGTTGCAAGATTCCACCTTGTGCTCAAGGCCTGACCAAGTGAGCTGCGGTGCTGTGATGGATGCAGCTGCCAAGGGAGGTCGCTGGGATTGGACCCTCACTGTTCTCTCATCCATGGGAAGGTGGAGGCTTGCACCAGACATCTTCAACTACAACATTGCCATTTCGGAGGCATCCCACTGGGAGCAGTCACTGCAGCTGCAAGGATGCCGCGAGTCAGGCAGAGCACCGAACAGGATAACCTACTCCAATGTGCTGACAACTCTCGCAGCGTATGGGTGCTGGAAGTTCGCCCTCTGCATGAGCCGGCGCAGCTCGGTGGAGAGTTCAACTTAATCCGAAGATCGCTTCTGGATGTCTGCCAGTTGAGGCATGCAGGCCGACCGCTGCCACAGCGATGCTTGGTTGAGTCTGGTGCATGTCGGCTCACTTCCTCTCCCTTGCTCAAAGCTTCGAGCTTCGTGCTCTGCCGTCCGAGGAGATTGCGTACGGTGCAGCTCTCAATGCCTGCGAGAAAGGCCTTCAATGGCGAGCTTCGTTGATGATGCTGCGATGCTCTTCGCAAACTTGTTGACTTCCTGACACATCCACGCTGTGCGTTCGCAGTGCATTGTGGTTTGCTTATGCTTCAGGATGGATAGCGCAGCAAGGCATGGAGACGAACGAGATCTGTTACAGGGCGGCCATGGGCCCAGCTGACGCTACGCAACGAGACTCCGGCAGGACATGTCACCAGCGATTCAATCGGCCGTGTTGAGGTGATCAGCGCATCGGAGAACGAAGACCAGCAGCTTCCCTGAAAGGAGTCAGCCTCAGCCTAGCTTTGCTGGCTTTTTCCCAAAGGTGGCCTGTGGCACTCCTTTTGTTGCTGGATCCTTCGACTCCAGCCGGTGGAGCTGTGAGCTCTGTCTTCTCGGGCCGTGCACTCTCCGCTTCGGAAGCGGTGCAAGCATCCTGGAGGCCGGAAGCGCATGCTGCGACACTATACGACACTGCGACACAACGATCTCGATGTTCTTCAGGTCGAGCCGGATCCAACGACACGGCGGCGAGCTGCGGATTCTTCCTGAGCTCTCCGAGGACCAGCTGCAGCGCCTCAGCTTGCAGGAGCCTTGGCCGTCGCTTCGCACGCTTCGACGTTGTTTCGGCCCCGCGTGGCCCCGCCTTGAGGAGCTCAGCATCCTTGCATGGTCGATGGCCTCCTCGGGAGACATGCGGCGTGCCTGGCATGCCTTGCTCCGAGAGGTCCAAGCTCGGCTGCAGAGCGGAGAGGACACAGCACAGCATCTCTTCATGTCGGCGATCTCTTAAGCAAGCAGCGCAGGGTCGTGGGCAGGGTGGAGATGTGTAGAGAGGGAGAAGCTCTGAGGGAGCCGAGAGGAGCGGCGGCTGCCGCTGCGGGCGCTGGCGACCTTGTCCTGGTCTTTTGCCTCGGCGCCGTTGAGCTCGCAAACCTCGCTTTGCGAGGTTTTCCGTGTGTTGCAAAGGGAGCTTGCCAGCCGGGTGACCGTCCTCAAAGGCAGAGAGGCAATCAGCTCCAGCACCGACATGTTAGAAGTGCTTTGGGCCTCAAGCTTCGTGGGCTGCCTACAGCCCCGCTGCCTCCCCGCTGTTTGGAATGCCCTCCAGCGTGTGGCACGCACCCTTGATAGCACAGCGCACTTGCCCTCGCCGGCCTCGACATCACCTGGACGCCTTGACCCACTGGCTCCGAAGCTGCAGTTGCCTCGAGTCGTTCTTCAACTCCCAGACCGATGCTTGGCAGCAAGCTGTCGCAGGTCGTCCTGTGCTTCGCTGTCTTGGAACGGGGAATCTGAGGGCTGGTGGTGCACAAACCACCTGGATGGCAGGCGTGCGTTCTGAGTGCCTTGTTTGCTGCCGAAGCCATTCACCTTGAAGTCGAGGTCGATGAGTCTGGGGATGCTTCCGGTCTGCCCCTTTCCCAGTATGTGCAGAAGCTCTGCAACAAGCCGATTCACTACGACGAGTCCCACCAGAGAGGCTTCCTGCATCGGTTGGATGTGCCAAGCTCCGGGATGATCCTCGTCGCCTCCACTTTCTCCGCTTACTACGATCTTCAGTTTCAACTATCTGCGGGCATGTTGATCCGGGACTATGCTGTCCAGTCACACGGCTGGTGCAGTGACCGTGAGATGATTCGTGCTTCAGTTGTCTGGGCTGATACCGGTTCCCAAAAGGACTCCCCAAGCCGCGTGATTGCCGGCGAGAACTCCCAGACACACCTCAAGGTCTTACTGCACTCGATACACATGGGACGTGCGCTCTCCTTCATGGCTATACGGATTGGAACCGGGCGAAAACATCAGATCCGAGTTCACACCGCTCATGTGGGTCACGCGACCGTCAGCGATGGTGGCTCAGATGCATTCGGCAGCAAACCTTTTGCACATGGTCCTGCTGCTGCGGCAAGGTCTGTACTCCACAGCCGGGACCTACTCTGGTGATCAGGATTGGTGCCAGCGGATATTTTTGCACCGGTGCGTCCAGACGATCGGCTGCGGAGGCATCTGCAAAGTTGTGCAGATGTGGCAGGTACAATCTCGCCTTCTGCTCGCAAGCCTTGCATGGAGAAGAGTTCGAGGTGGGCCTCTGAGCAGTGAGCTCGGCCTGCGCTACCTCCCCTTGCAAGTCTGTTCCGAGGCCCGTGACGCACTACCGCCGGATCTGCAGGACTGTCTTCAGGCGGCACAGGCGTGAGCTCCTTTGGCACATTGCTTGTATCGATGGAGAATGTATAGCGAAGGTGGTGCGGCCCTGCCCCCAAAGGGTAGCAAGGCAGGGGAAGGGGTAGGGGAAGAGGAAGGGCAGAGACAGGAGGGGAGGGAGGGGAAGTGAGGTCAGCGCGATTCGCCTCCCTGCCACCCTGGCACTTGTGCTCGAAGCTGACCAGGAAAAGAAGAGTGAAAGGGTACCAGAAGCAGCTTGTGCTCAGATCTTCCATGCACTGCTTGGTCTCAAGACAGTCGGCTCGAATCTTTGCATGCCACTTCCAGCTGGGGAGCATGCCCTGTGCTGACGCAATGTGCGGAAGCTCATGCGACGATTGTGCCATGCGTCTGCACCGGCCGCCTGGCTAGCAACGCGGAGGCCACGTTCCTTCGGCAAGGCCATCAAGGCAATGAGGCCCTGACAGCTCTGAAGCTCTCGCGAACCCAGTTCGTGTCCAGCCACCTGGATTGTCGAGATGTCCACTGACGTGCGAAAATGCACTTGCGGACTGGACCCGGGAGACCATCCCCGTGCCATAACTGCGGCACTGAAGAGTCTGGCTGGGCGTGGAGCAGACCTATCAGACGTGCTGCTTTCTATGCGCACGGCGACGATCGAAGCCAATGTCTACCACTACAACACCGCCATCTCGACATGCCATGGGCCTCTGTGGCAGTGTGCATTGCACTTGCTGCTCCGAATGTCGCTGCACCTTGTCCGTGCTGATGCCGTCAGCCAGAATGCCGCAATGGCAGCGGTAGGGCCCCTGTGGCAGCGGGGTGCCAACTTGTTCAGGGACAGCGACAAAGAAGGAGTTGCATTCAACAGCATGCTGTCTTCCTTGAGCAAGGTGGGCAACTGGGAGCTGGGACAGAGTGCCTTGAAGGAAATGCGGTGCTGTCTTGTGCAAGCAGACCATATCAGTTTCACCGCCTGCCTGGATGCCAGCGGCCGAGCAGACCAGTGGAGAAGGTCATGGTTCCTGCTGAAGCAATTGCAGACTTCGCTCCGTGCGGACGTGGTAGCCTGGAACTGTGCCATATCCGGTGGACGGGGCTGGCAAAGAGCTTTGGAAGTAGTAGCAGCCGTACCATGGCATGCACTGCAACTAGACGCGGTCAGCTACGATTCCGCCATCAGCAGATGCACCGGCAAGTGGCAGCACGCCTCAAGCCTGATGGGCTCATCGGGCCTCCGTGCTTCGCTTGTCACCTACCATGCGGCCATGACTGCCTTTGAGGCCCCTGGCTGGCGCTTTGCCATCGGTTTTCTTCAAGGCATCGGAAGTGAACGACTGCTGCCGGAGGTTCTGACGTACAACTCTGCTGCTACTGCCTGTCAAAAGGCACTCCGATGGCTTCAGGCATCGGGAGTGTTGCGGAGCATGGACGCCTCAGGATTGCAGGGCGACTCTTATACTTGCAGTGCTGTTCTCGGTGCCTGTCGAGACTCTTGGGCACTGGCCGTTGAACTAGTTTCCGGCATGTACCGGAGCGATCTCCCTCCCAACGCAATCGTATTCAATGCGTTGGCCAGTGCTTGCGGCCTGGCAGGTCAATGGCAGCTTGCCCTGCGATCCTTGGATGCTGTGGGCGACTGCTTTACCTATGCTGCAGCCATCAGCGCGTGCGAGAAGGCGCATGAATGGCAGCGGGCGCTTTGGCTCCTATACCAGATGCCGGGAGTGTGCCTCAAGGCGGATGCCGTCTGCTTCGCGGCTGCCATCAGCGCCTGTGAGAAGGNCGCGTGCGAGAAGGCGCATGAATGGCAGCGGGCGCTTTGGCTCCTATACCAGATGCCGGGAGTGTGCCTCAAGGCGGATGCCGTCTGCTTCGCGGCTGCCATCAGCGCCTGTGAGAAGGGACAGCGTTGGCAGCATGCAATCTGTGTGTTTTCTGCAATGAAAACTTACCGGCTTGAACCTGCTCTCCTGGCCTGCAACGCACTAATCAGCGCTCTGGAGAAGTGCAGCTGCTGGCAGCTTGCATTATCTTTGCTTATCTCGGTCGGAATTGACGCAGACATCGTCACCTTCAATGCCGTGGCTTCATCCGAACTTATGTAAAGCACATGTAATCTCGTTCAGTCGCTAGTCGCTCTCAGCGCTCTGAGGCCCTGGGCGCCTGTGCCAAGGCGGCTTGGCCCTTTGCCTTAGAACTCTTCGAGGAGATTTTTCCTTCAAAACTAGAGCCCGATGCCGTGAGCCACGCGCTCAGGCTGAGACCCGAGAGACCGAGAGAGTTTCGTGCCTCCCGTCCTCCCCCGGCCCTGCTCCCGGCCCTGCGGGGCAACGGCCGAGGCTACAACGTGGTGATCGGGGCATGCGAGAGATCCTCCCAGTGGGAAGCAGCAGCTTGGACGCGCTTTGAGCTTTCGCCCGGCGCCTGCGGGTCGGGTCCTTTGGACTCGTCTAACAGGTGTTGGCCCTTCTGCGTGAAGAGTCGAGTACCTTCGGCAAGATGCTGGCAGACCTGTGCCTCCAGTCTGCACCGCCGCCGTTTTCGCTGACACTTGACACAGACTTGAAGTTTATTCTGAAGTGAAAAAAGAGAAGTCTCTTCTTCTCCAAGGCGCTCCGAGCTCTGGCACTATCACCTCTCTGTTGGATTTGGAGTCCAAGAGCAACAGCGACCTCTGTCACCTCATCTGGCGCTTTGCGAAGCTCGCCCAAGCAGCACTCTTTGATGTCGACATCCGTTGTATCACGAGGGCAGCTACGACCGTGCTGGCAGCAGCCGTGCGTCGAGATCTGGACTTGTCAGAGATCAGCACATTCCTGCGCCTTGGCGTGGCTTCATAGGGGTGCCTGCAATCGTAGCGGCGTAGCGCAGCTCGCACAGCTCGCAGCTCCCTTGCCAAGCGCCGCAGGTGGTCTTTAGCAGTGCTCGGCGTTGACGGCCCGGGGGTCCGAAGGTTGATAGTGCAGCTGAGAAAGAGGCGAGGCTCCTTGCACTTTGCACCGTCCCGTCCCCTCATTGCAGTTCGGAGTTAGGAGCCTGGCGCAGGCTGGCTGCAGGTCAAGAGAAGGTACTGCCCCTGAAGTTGCTGGGCAACGTCATCTGGGCGGTGGCGATGATGAAGGACTTGGAGCTTCTTGTCCTGCAGAAGGAGATGGTTGCACGGTCCAAGATGGACTTTTGGCAGACCCTGGATTTTTCTTCTGCTGCACTAGAAGTCTTGTGGGCATCTGCCTTTGTCCAGCGGCTGCCCATTCAAGTTGAAGCCAGCCTAAGCGAGTCCGTCAGAAGAGTGGCTGGCGAACTGGACCGGCGGCCATCGCCAGCCCTCTCGTCTCCTGCCACTTCTCCCGGACCCCAGTTAGACGGAGACTCGGAGTCTCCGCGCATTCTGCGACGCTACTCCGACCGAGTCGTCGTGTATAAACCTCCGGGCTGGCAGGCCAGGCAGCCAGGCAGCCAGGCAGGCCAGGCAAGGCAGGCCAGGCAGGCCAGGATCAGAGTCTCCCGTAAGTCCCTTCCGCGCCAGCGAGAGAGTCCCTCTGTCCCTCTCTCGAGGTGGATGATGCTTTGGCAGACAGGCGTTGGCCACTCTCCTCTTGGCTACACACAGCCCTTGACGGGCAACAGAATCTTCTGGAGGACCTTCAGCATCGGCGAGGCTTTATCCACCGCCTCGATGTCCCGACATCTGGGCTTGTCCTGGTGGCAACAAGCTATTCTGCATACTACGACATGCAGCTCCAGCTTATGACTCGCCGGATGAAGAGACAGTACCTCGTGCTCTGCCACGGCTGGCTTGGAGCGCGAACACAGATCGAGGCCCGGATCCACTCCCTCGAGGTGGGAAGCTGAAAGGAAAGTCTTTGCAGAGCCACCTACAAAAAGAATCGAAAAAAGACGATCCAAGCTCCAAGATTGTACCGAGGACGGACCCAGCTGGTATCGGTCCAGCCGGATTTCCAGCGTCGGCGGACGGCCGTCCGCGACCCTTCTGGAGCCGGTCGCCTATGCAACGATGGATGAGAAAGCTTTCACCCTGACAGACTTTCAGATTGTTACAGGCAGAAGACACCAGATTCGAGTCCACACGGCCCATTGCGGATACCCAACGATGAGCGATGCCAGATACACGGCTGAAGCAACCTTCAAGGACGGGGTCCTTACCTCACGTGTGCAGCTGCGGAGCTGTGTGCGGACACGCCTAAACCTGGGCTGCAAGGACGACTCGTCTCGATGCGCCCGAAACTTTTTGCATCGATACCGCTTGAAGTTTGAGGTGGCAGACATGGCACAGAGGTACCAAGAGGTGGGCTTGTGTTGGTTTCTCGACAGTGAGAGTACGCATCGATGCCAGGTGGAGGAGCAACTCCCACAAGACCTTGCAAACGTCCTGGACTTGCTTGAGCCCGTTTCTGTGGCTTCTGCTCAAGGGATCCGAAGCTCCCGTCCATAGGAATGCTGCCGTGATGTGCCATCATTCCCATGCAAGCAGAAGCATTCAAGGAAGCACTCGGCAGTTTGCTCGGCATGTCTGCAGAATTTGTTGACGCAGAGCCACGCATGTGCACGACTGTAAACTATTATCATTTATCCATCTTTGATGTAGGGGTGGGGATGATTTCGACCCTTCTCTGCCGGATGATTTCTGCTGCCCTGTCCCGTGCTGGGTGAAAACAGAAGGGGCAAGAGTAATGTGATGAGACACTGAGCGCAGAGGTCAAGTATGTTGCGGAGACCATCTCGGCCTCAGAAGCATGACAGTCGATAGTGCGAAGTACGACATGGCCCCGTGCATTGAGTTCGACAGTCTGGCCCTTGCTGCTAAAGCATTGGCTGACAGCTAACTCGCCATTTCCTAGGCAACGTGGCCTTTGTGGCTGTAGCTCTCTGGAACACAGTGATGAAGCAACGGCCCTCCAAGACTTTTCGTGCATGTCTTCCTTTCTTGCCAGCTCCATGGCGCTCGGCAATTCATGGGCTGCCAGGCACCACACGGAAACCGCTAAAGCCGCTAAAGTTATGTCAGTGATTTCATCGACTCATCGACACATGTTATACTTTGTCGGTCAGTAGACTACACATCTCCCCGCAAACTTTGCAGTGGCTAGGACCGAGGAGAGGCAAGCGATGCAGTCCATACCTGCCGAATCTGGGAAAACAGTCAAGAGATTGAAGAGCGTCCGGAGGTCAACATCATTCGCTGCAATTCGCGCATCTCATCGCTCAGCCGGGGCAGACGTTGGAGAGAGGGCTTGGAGCTCTGGGCTTCATTGCCGCAGCAGGGTCTTCGGCCAGACACTTGGAGCCTCAACGCTGCCCTCGGTTGCGCCGGCTGCAGCGCCGGCAGCGCCGGCACCAGCTCCAGCTGGCCGGCGGTCTTGGCGCTGCTGGCGTTCGCCTCTGCCGATACCATCAGCTTCAATCTCCTCCTCACCAGCCTTGCCAAGGATGCTTTTCCAGCATGGAAAGCATCGATGGCGGTGTTGGCATTGCTGCCCTCGGCGATGCTGCGTCCACAGGCAGCGAGTCTGGGACCTTGCATCAGCGCCAGTTCACGAGCAACGCGATGGCAGCAGGCAGCCCAAGTCCTTCGTGTCTTTCGCGTTTCCAGCTTGGTGGACCTGGGTGCATGCAACGCAGCCTTGGCCGGATGTGCTGGAGCAGGGCGATGGCAGCAGGCCTTCTGCAAGCTGGAAGCTCTCCTCAGCAGTGCTATGCAGCCTGATGCTGTGACGTTCAATTCTTGCTTCAGTGCCTGCGAGACTGCCCGTGTTGGGCAACGAGCCTTGCAGTTGATGCAGCGCATGTGCATGCTTGGCATCCGACCAACTGCCATCAGCATTAACACAATAGTCAGTGCCTGCGAGAAGGTGAGTGAGTGGAAGACCGCACTTGGACTGCTGGCTGAGCTGCCAGAGATGGGTCTCCTACCGGATATCATTAGCTATAACGCCGCAATCGGTGCGTGCTCCGAGAACTGGAAGCAGGCCGTCGCTCTCTTCCAGAATCTGCTTTCAACGCGACTGTGTCCCGACCAGGTGACGCTGGGTAGTTTAATAACCGCATGTGCGAATGCCGAGCAGCTTCCCACGATCGAGACACTCCTGGAACATATGCACCAACTTTGCTTGGAGGAGAACCTGGTTATTTGCAACAGCTGCCTCAAGGCTTGCGACAAGGCAGAGGCATGGCAATCCTCTCTCATCTTCCTCGACGGAATGACTTGTCTTCAGATCCAAAAAGATCTGCTCAGCTACGGCTCGGCGATGCGGGCGTGCCAGAAAGCTTTGCACTGGCAATTGGCGTGCCACCTCTTCGATCAAAGTGCTTCCAGCAACCTAGTGCCCGATGCTTTCAGCTATGAAGCAGCGATTACAGCCTATGCTGCAGCTGGTAGGGCCTTGCAGACCGTAGCCTTGCTCTGGGGCCTCTCCAATGTCCTCCGACTGCAAAACCTCCGCGAGAAGTCGCAAAGGATTCAAGAAACTCCTTGACTTCAAGGTTTCACCACCCCGATCTCGGGCTAAATGGTTGCCTTCGTAAGACACGTCCTGTGTAGCATGCAGCTCTGTGCTCTCGGCGGCGCAGTGTACTTGTACTTCACGAACCTGGCAGCCTGCGATGTAGGATGCAATGCACAGCGCGAAGTCTTCTTTGGCACAGACACTCGCCTAGCGTTCTCTGCCGCAGGGTCTCTGGCAGCTTCTCGAGCCTTCAGGTTCGGGGTAGCGTGGTGAATATTGTTCTGGACATGGACGTATACCTGCATCAGGCTATGGTGTTTGTGTTTGCTTAACAAGCGACCATGTCTTGCATCGAATCGTCTCAACACGAGCACGGACACTTACAGACACAAGCACTCTGGCAGCAGAGCTTCTTTTTCATTCGGATTTCCCAAGTGTAGGCATTGATTTCTCATGAAGGATCGGTTTGCAAGTCACTGCCTCTGCTTGTACTAGGCTCGAGGTCGTAGAAGCCAGAAGCATCGGCATGGGAGCCGTTTTTGACGAGATTCTGGGCCTTCGCGTTCCCGCGTAAGCTCGGGGGCACGAAGGCTCTGTCACGGCAGCACGGCGTGGTCGGAGCAACGTCTCTCGACGCAGGCCGAAGTCCTCCTAGTGCGACTTGTTGGCTCGCTGACTGTGTTGGAAGGTACTTCCTCTGAGAAATGCAGTCTCTTCTCGGCTGTACACGCCTCGCCTGGCGACGTCCGTACTCACGGGCCTGGCGCGAAGAAAGCAAGCGAAGGCGGCGTGATACACCATATCTCTTGCACGATCCTCCCATCCTTTCCGAATGATTCAGGCTGCCGAAGAGATTTTGCGCTGGATGTTCCTTGCCTGCCGTAGTTGCTGTACTTGTTTTATGGAAGACGCGGGGAAGCCGAGGCAAGACGAGGAGCTCGAAGTCAACGTGTTTCACACATCCGCGGTTCTGTCTGCTTGTTCCAGCAGCAAGCAGTGGCAGCTGGCACTGGACTTGCTGCAATGCCAGAGTGTCAACGAAGTCGGACTCTCTGCATCACTTGTTTACGGTCTCCAGAATGCGGATCTGTGCATCAATCCTTCATGTCCCGAGGATTCAATGCCTTTCTTGATTCCTGCGAAAAGGCCGGGCACATGGACCTAGCCTTCAAAATGTTTTCAAAGATGTCAGCGCGGTCTCTGCAGCCAGATGTCATAAGCTGCAACACGGCCATGCGTGCAGCGAGCTCCTCCCGACACTGGCAGCTGGGACTCGCCTTCCTCGATGGTGCTGAGGTCGACGTGATCAGTTACACTTCATGCATGAACTGTTGCCAGGGGCACTTGTGGCAGGTTTCACTGGCTTTTTGGGATCTGATCCAAATCGTAAACTTCGAGCCCAGCTCCAGGGCCTTCAACTCGGCCATCCATGCGCTTCGCGCAGAGTGGACCGTGGCTCACCAGATTTTCCAAGAAATGCTGGCATCAGGGACGTCGGCGGACCCGTTCACCTTGAGCTCTTTAGTCCACACATCTTGGGAACTGTCTTTCAACGCCAGAAGCATGGGACTTGCAGGGATCGACGGGGCTGCATGCAACGCACTTCTGGACAGCGGCCCTTGGACTGTGGGCTTGGAGATTCTGGAGGAGATGCAGCTAGCGAGGATCTATGTGGGGCGCGTCGGCTACACGGCCTTGGGACGAGCAATTGGATCTCTTCACTGGAGCCAGGGCGGGGCCCTCTTGTCGCAGATGCGCCGAATGGAGGCGCGACCGCTTCCTCTGAAAGTTGTGATTGGCTTCTTCGGTAAAGTTCTTAGGTGCAGGGGGACAGCTTCTCCAGAAACTTGGCGATTGGCCTTTCCGAAGAGGGTGACTGGCAATCGGCTTGCTCGGCATTGCGGGATGTGGGAACTTCCCTGGTCCGCGGCTGATGTGCTGGATTGTCGAATCATGCTTGTTCTTCCACTGCCATGCTGTAGACCATAGCCGCAGCTCCAAGGTGCCAGATGAAATTGGCCGCTCGACCCAAACGGTCATCAGTTGCTTGCTGTTGTTGCCGAAGCGGTTGCACGAAGGTGTCAGCACGGCTCTCAGCACGTGCGAGCAGTCGTCGCAGTGGCGCTGGGCAGCACGGCTCTTCTCACACATCGAAGCTGTGCCGAAGGCAGGTCCAGCCATCTTGTCATGACTTGATCGTCCTTCATGCTACCTCTTGCCAGATTGGGTCCAGAGTGGTTGCCATCAATGCGGCCCTCGGTGCTTTTGCAAAGAGCCTTCAGTGGGCCTGGGCAATGTGCTTTCTACACCAGATGCTTGAAGGCCTAACCAAGAGCTGGTGCACGATGGTCCGCGGAGTTTCGCAAATGGCACAATATGCTGGTGGTGCAGGCACTACCCGACCCGATGTGGTGTCACTCTCGACCTCCATCAGCGCCTGTGTTGCTCGGCAGACCCAAGAGCTAGAACTGCCTTTAGCATCACGTCATGGTGCTCCCCACGTGGGGGTTGGCGACTGCATCTTTTTTTTGCATGTTTTTGCGTGCCGTGCTGCTCGAGGAGAAGATTGGCTACTGGGGAGTAGCCCTCTTCATCTTGACGGCTTTCAGAAGCGCACAGCTCAAGGACACCGTTGGTTGAAACTTCAGTATGTTCGCACTGTGCGTCGCACTGCTACCGCAAGGACCCCGGTGCTGTCTTCGGCTTCTTGGAGCTGACAGCCACGCAATGCACGGGCAGAACTGCGTTGAATGACACACCAAGGCTTCAGCGCTGCGATCAGTGCTTGCGAGAAGGGTCGGCAGTGGCCCAAGTTGATTTGTGGTTGCACCCTCAGCCCTCATACTCACCGTACCCATCCCGACCCTCATTCCTACCTTCACTCTGATCACACCTTTTCGCCGCCATCCTCACTCTCAGGCAATGGCGGCCTGCTTTGTCCACACTGAGCCGTTCGTTGCAGAATCGGGCGCTCAGACTGCAAGTTACCCACGGGGTATGACAGGGTCTTGGGCCTTCTGAGAATTCAGGGATGGCTGCATGTTGCATTGCCCAGGTGCAGCCCAGCGAGATATCCTTTTCTGCCGCCATCAGCGCGTGTGAGAAAGGCCACGCATGGAGGCGAGGAGGGGAGCCGAAGGGAGCCGGGGCTCAAGAGGTTCGACTTTGAGCGGAGGATTTCCCTGCTGCTGCTCGATGCCCTCGCACCAGCGAAGCTCCAAACGGGCGGCGTTAGTTTCGATGCGGCAATTAGCGCCTGCCAGAAAGGCCACCAGGGCCTCCGCGGAGCTCCACCATGCCCGGAGCGTTTTGGTGTTGGCTCTGCCCTGCAGGCGAAGCTGCATCGCATGGATCAAGTGGGCACAGTTTGGGTGCTGCTCTCACAGCCTGTGAGAGAAGTGGGAACTGGGATGTGGCTTTGGATGCCTGGCAGAGGCCAGTTTTCCACACTGCATCATCAGCACCTTCACAGAATGAAGCAACTAGCAGGATGCTGGCAAGCTGTGCCCTGTTGCAGGATGCAGAGCCAATGCTTGTCATCGGATGAGACAAGCATCAGTGCAATTGTCAATTCGTGTCGCAATGGTGGTCGCTGGCAGCTGGCGTTGCAGATCACCAGCTCAGGTGGCCTCCTCAGGACTGTGCGTGGGACCGTGAAAGTTGAACAAGATCCTGCAGACTTTCCTGTTACCTTTGCAGGTAGTTTGCCCTCGCACTTGCGCTCAGCGGGTGTGGGCGCCTGCGAAGCATCGGATGTGCCGGCAGAGAGCCTTGGTGTGAGCATCATGCTGAAAATGACATGGTTTGCGCCCACTCCCGATTCTCTCATACACAATGCGAGTGTATAATCAAAGCTTCCTCCATAGTCTGAAGCTGCTCGCTCTCTCTCTCTCTCTCTCGCTCTCGCTCTCGCTCTCGCTCTCGCTCTCGCTCTCGCTCTCTCTCTCTCTCTCTCTCAGTCAGTGCAATGGAGGGGTGCAGGGCTTGGACCTTCGCGAAACATCTTGGCTGGTTTTCAAAGCCATATTTCAAGCGCAAACGAGCACTCCTTCTGATGCTGGTGATGTGATGCTTTTGGAAGGTTCAGCACACGTTTTTCGGAGAGCGGCTGTGGTGGTGGGCTTTGGCTCAGTTGTGGATTCCTGCGGGACAAACCGCATCAAGTGTGTTTGCACTGCGCTTTTGATTAGTCTCGGCACGCGGCCTGCATGTCTGCTCTGCACCCTTCATCTTGTACTTCTTGAGCTTTCATCCCCTGTTCGGCATCCGCACCCCGCCCAAGTCACCCGTGGGTGCAAGTTTGGGCGTCATTCCGAGATTGCCTGTCTGCGAGATGCTGCAGCTTTTCTCAAACAGCTGCAGCCATGCGAAGTCGCCGCCAGCTACCTTCGAGCCACTTGACGAAGACACATGACATAAGGGTCCATCGCCGGAACAAAAAACTAGGAGTTGGCATGATCATGCCAGTAAGGTGCAGATCTTACACCACTTCTCAGGGCGAAGGAGACACTTGGACGGGCGCCTGGCATCGAGGAGGCAGTGCAAGAATGGAGGAGGATTCGTGTTGTGGACTTCAGCGGTGCTGTCTAGCCGGCTTAGCAGCTCAGCCTCAGACTCCTTGAGATCGTGGTGCCCAACAGGAGTCCGTGGCTGGGAACGGGATTCCTTGGCGACGTTGCAAAGAAGCAGCCGGAGGCGGGTTTCGTGTTCTCGGAAAGCTGGGGCAAGGGAGTGAACGCAGCTGAGGCCGCCGTCGCAGTCTTGGAGTATCTGTCTGGACGGCAAGTGGAGGTAAACACGTTTCATTACAACTCTGTCATCTCGGCGTGCAGCGGGGACTGGGAGTTGGCGGTGCAGCTGCTGGAGCAAATGAAGCACGGGACTGTGTCGCCAAGTGAAGTCAGCTATGGTGCTGCAATAAAGGCCTGCAGCAAGGGCAGACAGTGGCAGCATGCGCTCGGATTGTTGTTTGCAATGGGGCTCGAACCCAACGTGGTCGTGTACACTGCTGCTATCAGCTCATTAGAGTCGAGAGCACAGTGGGAAATTGCCATTGCACTGCTTGGGCTCATGTCCATGCAGTCTCTCCGCGCGGACGTGACCTGCCTCAGTGCAGCCATGCGGACTGCCAAGAAGAAGTGGGAGATTTCTTTGCAGCTTTTCGACAGCATCATTCACAAGGAACTGGTGCCGGACCTTATCAGCTTCAACACTCTGATCAGCTCGTGCGAAGAGCAGGGTCTTTGGATGGAATCACTGAAGATCCTGAATTCGGCGTCCAGGTTCACTTTGCATCCGAACGCAGTGAGCTACAATGCTGCAGTGGCCGTTCAACGATCTGTGGCGGCCTCAGAATCCGAAGAAAGGCGAAGATCAATGACGGTCAATAGCGCCACAGCTAGTTTTAAACTTTTACTTTGCAAACCACACCGGTCTTCCGCAACGGCCTAGTGCCCAGAGAATATCTCTATTGGACATGGCCACTGCTGGCTGCAGGCCCCCAGCTGCAGTCGTCGTGAAACGGCAGAGTGAGGCTGAGAGGACATCTAGAGAGATGCTGAACATGTAAATCTAACGCTACGCCGCCCGCCTCGGCTTGCCGGAGAGCAGCACTGAGACAGAATTCATGGACTTGCTTCTGTAATGTGAAGGGGCCAAAGTTAAAGTTGCAGAAGAGGATGAGGCTTGGAACACAGTCACAGCAACTTGGGCACACTTGGTCCAAATCTTGTCGAACATGTTGACCGCAACGCGGGCTTCACCGCACACTGGTTAAATGCTGACATCAACCCCTGGATTGAGAATCGTACCTACCGCATCCAGAGGAACCGCACCTCACTTGTTCTGCGTGGTGTTGAGTCCTGTGGGACAACTGCAGGTTCAGGCCTCCAGCCCAACTTTGTAGCACATTCGAGAATTGGCGGAGTTGGCTCCAGACGTCGAAAGGCGAGCCGTTTGTATCTAGCTAACCCCTGCCCGACTATGATGTGCAGTCAGCCCGATCCCAAGAGACCTTCCCTATGATCGAGGCTGGGGAGTGGGAGGTGGCGGTCAGTCTGTTGGACCAGATGCGATCAAATGGCCTTTTGCCGGGTCTCATCACTTACAACGCTTGCATCAGCTCTTGCCAAAGGAGAGCCATGTGGGAAGTGGCCCTGCGCCTTTTCGAGGAAGCCGGCCGTGTTGGGCTGCTAGCTGACGTCATCAGCTTTACTGCAATGATCAGCGTGTTTGGGCAGGTCCGCCAGACTTGGCAGCTCTCACTGCAACTCTTGCAGGACATGGGCAGATGTTCTGTTACGCCAAACGCCCTC
Organism: Symbiodinium sp. clade A Y106; assembly: GCA_003297005.1. Taxonomy (NCBI): domain Eukaryota; class Dinophyceae; order Suessiales; family Symbiodiniaceae; genus Symbiodinium; species Symbiodinium sp. clade A. Next base: position 34,720 of record BGNK01001617.1, on the reverse strand, counting down.
ACATATGGCGCGTGCATTGCTGCAGTAGCACGGGCCGAGCAGTGGCAGAAGGCGCTGGTATTGCTGGTCAAGGCCTGTGGCCAGAAAGCGGCCCCAGTAGCGACCTTCAATGCAGCCTTGAGTGCCACGGAAAAGGGGGAACAATGGCAGAAGGCCTTGCAGCTCCTCGAGTGGATGGATCTCTTGTCAGTGATACCGGATGACATCAGCTGGAACTCTTGCATCAGTGCTTGCGAGAAGTGTGGACAGTGGCAGACAGCTCTGACCATGCTTGGCACCATGATGCACAGAAATCACCATCCCGACGAGATAACGTTCAATGCAGCGATCAGTGCTTGCGAGAAAGGTGCGGCTCCTCCTTGCGAGTCTATGCGATTTTTTAATCGTCTAACCACCTCAGAAGCTGCTAGCTCTAGTTTAACCGCCAGGGCGAGTCTGGGCGGACCCGCGACAAAACTGTAAATGTGACGGGTCCTGCTACTGCACCCCTCAAAATAGAACCAAAAAGTCGAAATCGCAAGCCCGTTCAAGGGGGAGGTTACAATTGGTTTCATGGTCCCATGGAACCTAACCAAGACTCGAAGATGCCCCGGGCCTCCGGCCTCGGCGAAATACCAGGCACTGCATTACGACGCAAACGCAAAACTCCCCTCGTTGGACTTGTGAGGGCTGGCCGAAGCCTTCTCCGGTTACGGCTAGATAGTACAGCCTGAAAGTGCACTTCAGTGTCCCAGCGTTCTTAAAGTACCAGCGAGGGACTTTTTCGCCCAGGCTTGCAGGCCCTGAACCTCAAAGACTTCGGCGGCAGATTTTCCAGAGTTTCAGGGTTCACTGCTTGCAGCAACGAATGCAGCCACAAGTCCACTAGACACAGCGGCTAAGAACACCAAGCTTCCCTAGCTCATCATGCTTCATTCAATCATTTCCCTGTGCCAGATTTAGATCCCCAAAAGGTGCTCAGTGGGAGATGGCAATGGTGCTGCTGAGTGCTATGCCAGATACGTGGCTTCCAAAAGCATTGTTTTTGCAGGTTTAGGCATCGAAAGTATCGAAGTAGTAAGTGTAAGATGTCTCTCGCTTCTGTTTTGAACAAGGAAAAGCGAGTTGCCCCTGGGGCCGTCAGCATCAATGCCGCCATGGGCGCTTGTGGGGCGCGATGGCAGATGGCATTGCTTCTACTCTTCGGCATGCCGTCATTCAAGGCCCAAAGCTGCCCCAAACCCCAATCCGTCGCTGCATAAACTCTACAATCCAAACGAGGCTCAGGCATCCGTGGTCAGCTTCAGCACGGCGATGAGCGCCTGCGAGCGTGCAGGCAGCGAGGTTGAGATGTTGCAGTTGCACGGATGTTTGCACAGCTTTGCCCGCCTTTCTCGCCAACTTTCGTGGCATAGGCGAGTGGGAGCTGGTGTTGAGCCTGCTGAGCTCCTTCCCGGCGGCAGATCCGGTCTGCATGAGCACAGCGATTACAGCTTGTGGCAAGGCCAATCAATGGCCTTTAGGCCTGGTGCTTCTGAGGTCAATCGCATCTGGCCATCATCTTACCTGCCATCATGCATGCAATGCATGCTTTCTGCTTTCTCTCCCTTCAGAATGCGCATATGAGCCGCTCTGAGCAGCAGAGCAGCAGAGGCAGAACCTGACAGCGTCTGCATCTTGGCGGCACGAGACTCGGAAAGCCGGCCGTTCGGACTCGGACTGAAGCCCAGGCTTCAATGCGGCAATCAGCGCCTGCGCAGCAGACCCGTACCAGTGGCACTTGACCTTGGACCTCTTGCAGAGCACCTCGGCTCCCACGTCGGCCATGAACTCGCGGCCCTAGCAGAGCAGAGCATGCCAGTGCCAGGCATGAAGGAGCGAGGAATGCCTCTCAGCGAGATTACCTTCAGTGCCACTCAGCAAAGTCATACAATGTCTGCGAGCTAGGTTGAAGTTCTCGTTATGCAGCGTTATAGTACATTGTGTCGTTATGTCACCAGGCCATCATCAGTGGCCTGACGCACTGGGCCCTCGCCGTGCAAATGTTGGAGGAGATGCTACAACAGAAGGCACCCTGAGGTACGGCTTGATTGCAGGAAGTTGGTGCGTTGTTTGATTTTTGCAGATCTTCGCGAACGACATCACTTACAGCTGCGTGATCAACGTGTGCACCAAGGTGGTGCAGGGGATTGCAGGGGTTTAAATAAACGGTTTCAGAGGGTGAAAGTCCATGAGATGGGAAGGAGTTTTACGGATACGAGCGGAAAGGCAGTGTAGATTTTTTTTCGTTTCGAAGTTTGGAGGCGACTCAATGGGCTCCAGCTCTCGAGTTGCTTCGGTTCTTTTCCACCTGGACGCCCGGGCCGAAAAGGCGAAGAATTCGAGGTTCCCTTTTGCGGCTCCGCTTCGTTTTGGGCTGTAGGAGGCTTTTTTCCCCGTTGATTGCGTTGGCTCAAATAAGGACGACGCCTAATCTCATCGCGTACACTGGTGCCATATGTGCATGTGACCCCTGGTTGCGATGGGTTGGGCTTGTCTCATACATGCTGTGGAGTATTTGGAAGTGCGAGCAACATAGAGGTATGATTGTCTGACTTGACTGGCCTAGCCTTTCGAAGCATTGGAATTTGAAAGGGAACACAGCCTTCGCAGCGTCAGGAGGAAAGTTGCCAGTGGCGGGCGACATTGGATATTTTGCAGCAGATGTCTGAAAGACGCATCGCTCCGAATTTGCCGAGTGCCACAGCTGCAAGAATCCAACAGTCCTTCGTCCAGTCGGCGAGTTCTTCTTCCTCGCAGCTTTGGGAGGCCTTAGCATGACGACTGAAGCTCTGTGGAAGAGCAGTCAGATGCAGATGGCCGGGCAACTTGCAGGCCACGGCTGTCCATGGTCTCGTCTTCATGTTTTTTGTGACGGCGCCCCTAAGGTGCCGACAGGTGTTTTTCAGGCATCTTAGGGGGGGAGGAGTACGTCCGGCTTCTTACGAACGACACATTGCTAGGCTTACCAAACTAGTCATGCGTCATCATGCATCCTATCCCTGGATGCAAGATACGCTTTCATGCCTTTTCGTTGCGGTGGGTTGGGAGGGGGGAGGGGATGATTACTTCCGGTTGCTTGCGACCCATACATGGCTCACTTTGCTCATGTAGCCGACCGAAGTCTTTCTAGCCGTGCATCCTGCTCCGTGGCTGCCTCTTACACTGGCATACCTGCCCGAAACGGCTGCTGCCCCTCGAGCGACTTCCGTAGCGTTCTCCAATTTTCTCTGACTGATGTGGAGTCGTGGAGCATCATTTGAAAGCTTCTTCTATTTTCGATTTGGCAATACATGAAGCAAACTGTTTGGGTTAGTAGTCTCTGGCCTGACTCCTTTTCCGCAAACGAACATGTTTGGGATGTGCTCAAGCGTTTCATCCCGAAGGAACCCTCTAGGAAGGTCTAAGATGGGCATGCTCTGGAGAAGGCAGGTGCAGCAGCCGTTGGTCGAAGAGCTCGGCAGACGTTGCCGTGGCAATTGACTGGCAGCAGCGGGGCTCTGCAACAACCCTGATGATATTGCTCGTCGTGTTGCTCGTCGTGGTCCCCGTCCTGGTGGTGTTGCTGAAGCTGCTTCGCCTGACTGCTCGCCAAATGGCAAACCTACTTCAAATACGAGTTTTCCAAAGCCGGCTCTGAACTGTTCTTAAACTTGTGGCAAACAATGAAATCCTCTGCACAAGACGATTCTGTCACTTTCGAAACAAAGCCTCCTTGTCGTGATGAGTGTTTCCCCCCACGCGTTTAAGCATATAGCCAGTAGTGAAACACGGTACAGAAGCCGCAGCCATGTTCTTGCTGATTCTTGCAAGGCCGAATCTCGCAGGAGACACTCTTCTTCTTCATGTCCCTGAGAAGAAGTGCCGAAGACGAAACTGCAGTACAAAGGGCCCCATTTTTCAGGGGGAAGTGAGCCCAAGCAACAAGACAATGTGCGTCTGGGAATATGGACGGTGTCGAACTCTGGGAAGGCTTCTCAGAACTCTGTATCAAGGCGACAGATCGATGGATCGAAGGTTCGAACATAGGATGTCTTGCAGATTCTGCAGTGCCGTGGAGAAGCGGTGGTGCAATGGGCAAAGAGGAGTTGAGGCCTTCCTCAAATCCAGTGTAAGGCATTGTGAGGCCAACGCGAGCAGAATGGGTTTTTATGCAAGCCTCACAGAGGCAGAGACGATTTTTCGCACCACCAGGATTGGTGCAGACATTTGCAGACGAAGGATATAGTGAAGGCACAAAAAGCTGTCTTTACAGATCAAGTCTGCTGACCCCAACCCCACCGACCACCCCATCAATGCATGTTTATGCCTGCACGTCTCTGCAGGATCGGGCTCCATGGTAGTATCGCAATTACACGGTGCGGGTCCCTTAAGACCACCTGGCAATGAGAGACCGCATGGATGCGGCCTCCCTTGCAGGCTGCGAAGCTCTGCGGAGTCTAGAACAGAAGCTCCGAGCCTCTGAGCGAGAGGCCGCTGCTGGGCAAAGGCGGCACGAGGCGGAGGCGCTTTCTGGGCAGCAGGCGCTTGGCTGGGCTAGGGCCTAGCCGCCGCACACCGGGCACACCGGGTTTCGGGTCTGCCCTTCTGCCTTCAAAGGCAGAGGATTTGGGCGAGGCTCAGCGAGCGGCCGCCCCGGCCGCCCGCGCCCCTCGGGCCGCGACGGCTTTCCTCAGCACCATTCAGGATGGGGAGGCACTGGAAGTGGAAGTCTGGAAGCACGGGCCAGGGAGGCTTTGGAAAATTCACAGGAGTGCGTGCTTTCTGCGAGCTTGACCAAAGGCTGCCCCATCTCCATCTCTTCGGATGCCTACGTTGCCTGTGCAGGTCGCACTTGGTGCACTCCGAGGTTTGCTGGAAGGCGGGATGATCTACTTTTGCTACGGGTGACGCACTTGTGTTTGCTTTGGTGCAGGGAGTCTCGAAGCCAACGCTTTTCACTACAACTCCGTCATCTCTGCCTGCGCGCCGCATGGCTAGCAAGCTCTGTGCCTAGCATGGAATCGGAATGACACAGTGAAATCTCAGGAAGTCTGGGCGATGGCAGTTGGGAGCGGAGATTTTTGGCGAGTTGCAGCACAAGGCGGAATGCGTCTTCGCTGCTTTCGCTGCTTTTGGAGTCTTTGAGCCTCGGAGGCAGTTCCTTTGACTTCCTCGAGCTACGGCACAGCGGTGGCTTTGTGCACCTCTGCAGCTCCCGCAGCTCTCTGGCCGACGGTGTTTCATTTGCTGTGTGCCACGGCAGAAAACCTGGAACTCGAACGACAGGGGGCTTCTGCTGCGAAGTGCTGCCGACTGCGCATGCGCTTATTCAGAGGTGGGCTGCGACGAGTGAGTCTACAATTGGATCAAATCTGCCCCTCAGCTTCGTTGAATTGGATATGGGGATATCGGAGGTTATTGGATATGAGCCAATCGCATACTCGGCGTGCCAGTTCGCACTGCAGGCTTGAATGCTGCTATGCATGCTTGCACGGAAGCCGGGCAATGGCGATCGACCTTGCAGTTACTGAAGATCCGTGGAAGCATATAGGCTGAACGGCTTATCTTTCGGGGTGCTTTGTGGCAACTGCAAGCTAAGGATTTCCATGCCAAACGACATTACCTTCAATTCTGCAGTCAACGTGACTTGTCACAGCTGGGGAATGTACATGCATGCATACACATAAGCATAGATTGGACCTTTGGGACTTTACCTGTACTTTACCGAAGCTCCAAAGCTGTGAGATATCGAGTCGAGCAGCGGAGGCTTGCGGTTCGGCCCGGAAGTGGGAAGTCGGAGTCCGGTTCTTCAGCAGGCCATGTCAGCCTGTCAGCAACTGCAGATCAGATGCCGCAGTCCGCAGTACAGAGTGCGCAGGATGATGGTGCTCCGACTGCTGAGCGAGAGAAGCTATGGTGGGCCGGGGAGGAAGAGAAGGCTTCTGCGTGTTGTTGCGGGGTGCTTCCGTCTCAATGAGGAGTCTTGGTCGACTTATGTGGCCGCTCCACTGCATGGCGCTTGGCCTTGCAGCTGTGCAGGACACAACATGAGACAACTCATTGAGCTCACGAGAATTCAGTGCAGATCGCCTGCAGGAGCGCTGCCGTCCAGCTACCTTGCTGCATGAGAAACATGTGGAACCAGCCGCGCCGGGGTCCATGAATTTCTGCATCACGAGGCCCAACCCCATCACTCTGAATGCAGCGACGACGGCCTGCGGAAAGGTGCCCAGATGTGCGTCTTTGCTCTTGTAGGCCAGGTCCCACCTCACCAGGCTTCGCAGTGGTCAGCAGCGCTTCAGCTGTTGCGGGCACCGGTGTCGGCCTAAGAAGAATGAGGTTGCTCGGCCGTTCCCTTTTGCTGTCCAGTCTTGCTCCGAGGACGTCATCGGCTACTCTGCCTTTAAAGGGCGGAGAAGCAAAGCACTCTCTTTTCGCTTTTCGCGACTGCTTGGTAGAGCATTCGCGCGAGGCTGCAACGCTGCGATGAGTGCCTGTGAGAAGTCGGGCCAGTGGCAGGCGGCCCTGCACCTGTCAGACCTGCAGCCGGCTGCAGCCTCAGGCAGTCGGGCCCAGTGCAGGGCCTCTGCCTCTCTGCGTCTGCCTTGCCTCTCCTCTTTTCGTTCTCAGGCTGCTGATGTGGTAAGCTTCAGTGCAGCCATTAGCCGCTGGACTCTAGAATACTGCTTCTGCTTCTGTGATCCAACAGTGTCAGTGTGCAGTGCCAAGCTACGAGGGATCCAGTACAGCCCGGGAGCAGAGGTGCCGTGGGACAAAGTAACCTTTGGCCAGCTACGGTCGAGTTGCTGGATAGCATGTTGCAGCAGCACCTCAGCAACATTTAATCATTCCTCTTGCTGCAGCCACAGGATGTTGCCGTAGATCTGCTGCCAGGCAAGTGAAGCCAAACTCCGCACCTTGGCAAGCACATCGCTGAGAGTCGAAGGCTACCAGGATGCGCGGCCGTGGCTGAGGTGATCTGCACCGCTGCCAGCTGTGCATTCAAAGGGCAGACAGGGCAGTGGCAAAAGGCCTTCTGGCTGAGGCGAGGGCCCTCGGGCCGCATCGGGCGCATCGTGCCGCATCGGGTGCTTCAGGTCCCATCAGACCAAAACTGGACCACGAGAGCGTTCGTCGCCTCTGTGCGAGCTGGCTTGGAGGCAGAGCTGTGGAGGGGATTCTAGCAGCTCCAGCATGCACTGTAACACTGTACCACGAGCAGCAAGTCGCAGCAGTAAGGAAGGACGGACTGTATTCGGAGTGGTTTTACAGATGGCATCGCCGTAGCGCTGGCTTGCTTCGGAAGATAGAGGGTTTGGAAGACGAAATCGTGTGGGCTGCTGAGTGCCGCCGCGGTTGCCACTGTGCAGGTTGGCGCAGCCTGGTGCGAGGCCCAGGCCAGCGTGAGCAGAGCACATTTGAGCACATTTGAGCATGAGTGGAGAGGCTGAGCGGGGCTGAGCGGTAGGCCTGTGCATGGAGTTGCCCGCGCTTTTTGCTCGAGCCGCGACTCACAGCGCGAAGAGATGGAGCCTTTTGCTGCTTTCGGTGTCCCAGCGTCGGGATGTCTTGCCATTGCCGGCCTATGGCTCCCTTCAGGCTCCTGCTCAGTGCTTCCCTTACTTGTCCTGTCGAACACGTGAAGGAATGTTTGTTCATGGTGCATGCTTCGATTGAGGTTTCGATTGTGGCGGGGGTTGCCCTCCTGTGTAGCGCTGGATCGAGCGCCACTCTGGCATTCATCCTCTGCTGGGAGCGTGCAGCTTGGATGAGTAGTTTCGCCAACTTTGTGCTTCTGGGCTCAGCGCCTCGGATTGCAAGAGCTTTGCACGCCTGCGTCGGTTTCCTCTCTTAGCCTCCGGCGCGGTGTGCGAATAAGGAGTCAGTTCCATCGATAAACCTGGAAGCCTGGTGCTCGCTCGTGTTGCTGATGATGGAGAGATTGTTTCCAACTGCATTTCACGACTGGCTGCCGGCAATCCTATTAGCACGACATGGTGGATGCCGCAAAGGGGCTCCTGAGCTGTCGTCATTGGCATTGTGGCAATTGGTGGGCGGCCTGTGCCTTGAAGGCGAAGTCGCATTCGTTTCTTCACCAAGCAGATAGCCTGACAAATGCAGGCCTTGGTGATTGGGGTTTAGGGGTTTAGGCAACGTCGCAAATGCGGATGTTGCTTGCTGAATTCGGCCGTATTAAGTCTCAGTGGCCAGCTGGAGCCCATGTGTGCTGACTGCGACTAGCATGTCTGCAAGTCTGAGTTCGCAGAAAGGTTCCCGACGAAAAAACACATTGTTATCATGCATATATAAGATTAAAAAGCTGTAAAAAGACCAGCTTTCAGCCATGCTGTGGATGAGAGTTGTCGTTGCCAGGAGTGAGGAGATTGCACGGCTGGTGCAGCAGGCCGCAGCATGGGGATATGTGGGTTGCAGGAGGGGATTCTCTGAATCGTTGCGGTCGCGGAAAATCATGGCATGAGAGCCTGGACAGAAGAGTCGTCGGCCGTTGCAGAGCTCTCACTGAGCAAAAGTCGTCGGCCGGCAAAGACTTCTGGCATACTGCCATGCGGGACTGCCGGGCAGGCCAGGAGAGAGCCTCTCGCAGAACTGCGCCCTGTGGAGCTTTCAGTACTGGTGCCTCGCAGCACAGAGGGCAGTATGCAGAGGGCGCGTCGGTCTCACGTCCAGCTCAGGTCTGGAGTTTTGCAAGCCTCTCCGTGTCCGACTTTGCAGTCGATCGCTTCGTGAATGCCGTGGAGCATTGCGGGGGCTTCCAGAACTTCCGGACAAGCGATTTGGCCAGGCCCAGCTTTTCAGCGTCCCTCCGGTTTGGGCCGTGAAAGAGTGTGCAGGCTCTCCTGGTCTCTGACAAGCCTTAGAAGGGCGAGCGCCGTGCTGGAAGATCTCCAGAAGGAATGCATCTTCGGGATAGCTTGGCTTTGAAGCTGTGAGCTTTTCTGGATTTCGACAGGAATCCAAGTGTCGGCGTCTGTCCTTGCAGGAGTTTCTGCATCGGCTAAGATGCGAAGATGTTGATGCAGAATTTGCGGTCTCTGCGTTGACACTTCTCTGGTCACTGTGCCTGCTTACCATGTCTGCATTGCCATCCTCTCCTGCTGGCTTCCATACAAAAAGTTCCACATGGCAGGAGTGGTTCCTTTGCCGGTGACCTGTCTCGTTTCGTCCCCATGGGCTGCATGGCCCCTGACTGGCTTTGAGGATGGCTGCCAAAATGGACTGCCATCGAGATGGAAGGCGGCGCAGGGACGCAGGGCAGGGAGTGTCTTTGCGTTTGTACGACGAAGCTCCGGCGGGCCAGGTTCGCTGGCAGAGTTCGGGAGGTCCTGCGACACCGCCCTGGCCGGGGCCCCCGCCGGGGCCCCCGCCGGGGCCCTGGCACCCATCGTCGCCGCTCGCCACAGCGCAGAGCACCCGGATCCGTCCGGGGCCCGGTCGGAGCGGAGCAGAGCGGAGCGGAGCGAGAGGGCTGTGGCTTGTCGGGATCGCCTCAGGGATTCCTATCCAAGCTGGCTTTGTTGCCTGCTTGCCTTGCGTCCCTTCTTCTTTGCTGCCTTGCATTTTGGTTTCAGCATTGTTATGGTTGCGTGTTTGACCATTGCCGAGCAATTCTCGCAGCTACCTCTTGCGAAGCGGGTGAAGCCTTCCGCGGCTGTTGTTCCGTTATGGGATTTCTATCAAACTGCTTGTCGCGTCAGTCTTTTGCATGCTTTTGTCGTTAATTACTTCCGACCAACTGTGTCGCTGACGTTCGGAGGCTCGTGTGGCTTACAACGATCGTGGGTAAAAAAGGTTTCAGCATTGTTCTTGTTACTGTCACTGATGTTATGCCTCTCGAGTCGGTGTCAGGCCAAGAGATGCAGCGGCCATCTAAGTTGTTCTACAGTGAACGCCAGACAGACTGGCCTACTGTCTCACAAAGGCCGGAGAAGTCCGAGGACACGCCAGAGGCCCCCCAGCGCTGCCAGCCCTCAGAGCCCTCTCGGTTAAACATCATCCTTTGCGAGAAGCAGGAAGCAGAGAGCCGAAAGAGCCCTATCTGGTGCTTTCCCTGGCTGACCTCGCCGTGGTGCAGAAGCCTCCGGAGTGGCAGGCAGTGTATCAGCAGGACATGAAAGGTTCAGGGAGAGAGAACCTTGCAAGAAGATGCCGTCAGCCAGGTGGATGACAGGGAAGATTCTGAACCACACGAGCATCAGACTCAGCCGGAAGCTCCGTCAGCTTTCACACATTTCAAGTCCTGAGGAGGGGGCTGCTCTCAGCCTATGTGCAGGCCGGCATCTCACCTTTCAGTGGGGACCGCCAGCTTTGCCCTTGGAAGGCACTGTTTCCAAGATGCCGCAAGCTCTTCACACACCTCGGGCGCAGCCGTGGCCTTGAAGTCGCCGGGCGGGCTCCACTCTCTCTCAGTCTCTCAGGCCGGGGTTTCCTTCACCGCCTGGACGTGCCAAGCTCCGGCTTGTCCCGGGCTTCAAGAACTCGCGCCTTCAGCCGAGTTTGCGACGAGCCCAGGATCCTGGTGGCCAAGTCGCATGAAGCCTGGTATCGCTTAAAAGTGCAGGCGATTCGCTCAAGTTCTCCATCCGACGCGCTTTTATTCGCACTCTTTGCAGGCAGCCTGTGGTGGAATTCGGCGCGACTACATCGCCCTGTGCCACGGCTGGATGGGTGCTGGGCGACAGGCCAGTAGAACTTCCAGAGTCCGGCAAGATGGCGCAGATGGAGAGGAAATTTCAGCGCGAGTTCACTGGTGGCCGGATGGCAGGCCATGCCTTCGATGAAACGTCCTGTGCACTCGTGTGTGTGTGTGTGTGTGCCAGGAGAGGGCCAAGCCATGTAGAGGATGCCGGGCGGCTTGCAAAGACGATGCTCAAGGTTACGGAGTTGCGCAGGAGCGACCTTGTCCATGTTGCTCGGATCGTGCCACGCGGCACGACAGGACCGCAGCGAGAGGTTTCAGCCTGGTCGACATCCGGATTGTGACCGGGCGCATGCACCAGACGCTGACTCGGGATTTGCAACGTGCCTGCAAAGTGCGGCTGGATGACTGCCTTTCCAAGGATCCGGCTGCACACAGCACACGTGGGCCATCCCACGGTCAGAGACGGGAAGTACACGCCCATTGCGACCTTTCAGGCCAGGCGCCGGAAGAAGTGCAGCCTGCCTCACAATCTTTGCTCAATGTGTATTCCGCCGGGTAGCGTAAGTTTGACACAAACATATAGTTGCATGGTTAGGTAGGACCCATTTTTCGGATTGGTTTGACGTTGGCATATTGTTGCTGAAGATTTGGCCGATAGCAGCGCGGACCTGCGTTGACAGAAATTTGAAACTTGGGCGGACCCGGTACATCTCGCAAACATAAAGCATACAGGGACTCGTATCCTGGCGTTTGGAAATTACAAAGGTTACCCAAAGAAGCAAACGTTTGATGGAAACCAACACTAATAATAAGTAGAAAATGGTAGATGTGTATCTGAGAGACTGAGAGGTTTGAAACGGCGCAAACTTCGGGACCTTTTTTCAGTTGGTTTGTGAATTTCCTGGATTTGTTTGCCTTGGGGTTCGAGCCTTTTTGTTAGAAGGGAAGGTTGCATCCGTGTAAGCGCTTGCGGTCGGCTGGCCGTTGTAATGCATAACATCCCGGTCAGGTTACTGCTTGCCTTGCGCCTGTGTCTTGGGCATGTGTTCAGGTCCGGGTGGGTTGGCAGAGGAGTTGGCAGGCTCAGCGGGACTACCTTTTGGAACTAAGGAGAACCCCAACACAGCCACGAGAGACCGCTTGAAGCTGCTGGTTCCTTTGGCGTGTAGCCTGTAGGCACTGACCTAAGCAGCTCAAACCCAATCCAACCATCACCGGGGCGTGCAACGTCGCAGGATAAAGCTCGATTCTTTCATGTGTCTCGCATGGTGGACCATGGGTGGCCACCTTATCAAACGCAGCCGCAGCATACCATGTTGAATGACGTGCAAGCGTGCACGGAAATTCAGCGGCGAACAGTAGTTGGCAGGACTTGGCGAGCCGAAGTACGGCCCCGCGCAGAACGATTTTGAAAAAGCCCCACACAAATGCAACTAGTTTGAAGAGCTTCATCACGGCTTCTGAAACCCTACTAAATGCAGAACACGTGCGACCGTGGAGGCACAGAGGAGCCATCCCGTCGTTATGCTTGTTCCAGGTGGTTGAGGCGCTTATGATTGGGGATCCAGGGCCCTTAGCATCACGCACATGGACCAGCTGTCACGCTTGTATAGGCGTCCCGATCATTGAAAACTTTACAGACCTTAAGCCGCCCTTCAGCATCGGGATCGTCTGCAGTTGGCGGCGGTGTATGCTCAGGCGACTCCGAGGCTATCTTCCTCTGGTCAGTTACATGTCGTCACATGGCACAGCCATGACACGGAATCCTGACCCATGCAACACAACATCCTCGGATCGGCATAATCAAGGCCGGAATCAAGCTCAAGAATTTGGCCTCCTTCCCGTCAGGACCGTTGGCCAAGAAGTTGCCGGAGAAGGCTCAACCAATAACGAGAGCTCCAAGCCAAGATATTTCTTACGACGTCACGCGCAGGAGTCTGGACGCATAGCTCAATGAACCTCGCGATGTGCTGCAGCTTGACCGTCTCGCCTCGCTTGCAGCTGGTGCGTCACTTGTCGGATTTCGAGATCCTCGGATGTTGGCCCAGCAGGGATAATGCAGCTCAAGCTTTCCCGCCACGGTTGATTTCCACTGTCACTTGCCTCGACAATCTAGGCGCTTCGGGTCTGCAGGGAAGAACACAAACGCCCGTAAACCTGGCCACAGCCAAATTTCGAATGAGGAACCACGTCAATGTATCGCTCTGGATGGGGCAAGGTAAACAAGTCTTCCACAGTTTTTTGGCTTGCACGTGCTGACTCTGACAAAAATGTTGGTCCAGTTTGAATGCACGTTGGCCGAAGCAAAACAGGATCGGATACCTCGAAGAAAAGAAGAGAAGTGAAGCACACCTTCAAAGGTCCAAGTGTACATAAGCCCATGACCCAGGTTGGCATCAGGTCAGGAATCACTGCCTGAGTGAACCACCGGAGCAGGCTCACCGTGCCGATCTAGCCCCTGCCGTGGCATTCCTGTGCCCCCTGTCCCCTGCGCAACGCTGCGACATGGGTTGCACATTCGGCCTGGCACTGGCATGCGATGCCACATCCGGCAACTCAATCCAGCAGCCGATAACCGATAGCCGATAGCCTTCGCTAAAGGCCCACTGAAGACTCAACCCGAAGTGGTGTGCTCCTGCGACAAACCGGCGGGTTAGGCGATTATTATCCTTCTGTCGTAGCAGGTCTGACACAATCCCGTGAAGATTGGAAATAGCTGCTGTCGAGACATCTTGCATTGGCAAAAGGCTGTGGATTCGCAACGCTGCCGTACTCCTGCCGCCTTGAGCGCTAGGGCCGCCAGGGCTGGTCCGTGCCGTGAGCCATCCACGGCTGAAGCCGGAAACGACCTTCGAATTCGCCCATGGGGAGTTGGAGTTCCAGCGAAGCCAGAGTTTGCGTAGGAATTTTGCAGGAGCGCCAGGGAGTATCTGCAAGTGCTGTGGACAGGTTCCTCGCCCATTCTGCGAGCCGAAGATCATTGGATCACTCCTACTCCCGAGGAACGGGCGGCCGTCGTAGGCATGCCAGCTATAGTGACTGAAGCAGTGCCGGTCCGCAGTGAGATGCGAAATTCGCTTATCGGGAATTCCTTTCAGGTGTCGCGTGTCTCTGACTATGCAAAGCCAAGCTGTGCTGAGCTAGTTTTCCCCGCTCGATCGTTTGGCCGAGAAGCTCCATCACAGACTTTGTGACTAAGGCTTACTAAAGATCCGTGATGATTCCTAGATCCCAGCTTTGCTGGAGGCCGATGAGGTCGTGGAAGTCCTGAAGCTGGCATCAAAGATCGGGTGGGAAATTTACACGAGGAATTCAGTAACTCGCTATCTTCTTGCCACGCACAGGGTTCTTGCTCAATCCTTGTGTGCGTGGCTGGGCACCGGGACCTGATAGCCACGTGCACGATGCTGTTGTGATCGTTTCCCACGGCCATCTTGACGTGGCCAGACCATCGCGGCCTCCTCTGCACGCCATGTCTTGAGTTCATGCAAGACGTGCTTCTGAGTCTCCTTCCGGTTACGGACAGGATAATTTCATGGTCTCGGGGGGGGGGGGGGGGGGGGNGGGGGCCTGCTGAATGGTGGCATCAGCAGGTGCGCGACTCGTTGGAACCACTGTTCAGGGAGCGCCGTTTTGTGGGATGTGGTAACGGCACCTGCAATGCGCCGTGCGTTTCTGCATATACTGTATATAGCTTGTTGTTGCACGTTGCCCAATCCCTGGAAAAACGCACAATGTACAGCAAAACGCATCAAGCAGAAGGGCAAAAAACCCCGAAACAGAACATGTTTTTTGAGGTTTACAGTACTGAAACCCAGGTGGCGGCAGCGTTTTCGCGCAGACTTCAAGCGAAACTTTGTCAGGCCATTACACTTCCTGCAGAGGCCGGCCAAGGCTTCATACGCTTGTGACAACGCGTCTTGTTGCGCATCCTTGCACAGTATGCTGTACAAAAAGGCAAAACGCTGTAAATACCAGTGCTTGCGGCATGGTCGCCAAAGGCATGGAAGCTTGTGACAACGCGTCTTGTTCCACATACTTGCACAGTATATTGTACAAAGAGGCAACAACGCTGCACACACCAGTGTTTTCGGCATGGTCGCCAAAGGCATGGATGTTTGCGAGACGTGTCTTGCTCCACATCCTTCCGCAGCATGTTGTGCGAAGAAGCGAAACGGTGTAAATGCCAGTGATTTGGGCATTGCCGCAGTACGAATGACATTCTTACCCCCACCCCCCAACCCCCGCCCCCACCCAAACGAAAAACAAAAACCCTCAAACCTAAAAAGTGGCTTTAACACAGGGCACGATACGGGTGCCGTCACTTTAAATGTTGCCTCGAAGATGGTTTGGAGCATCCTCTATGACGAGCTTGTTGCGCATACTGTTATTGGATGGTGTTTTCACTTCTAGTAATGACTTCTCGGGATCCGGGCTGCAAGATGGCTGGATTTGCGCACAGGATTGGTTCCTTCGGTTTCTGTTTTCGGCCGGAGCGAGCCGAACTCGTCTTGGTGACCAATTTTTGTGTGCTGATGTAACCGTGACTGAAAAGTTTTGAGGTGCACGATTTTTTTTGAGACTTCAGTTTTTTTCAGATCGCTGAATAACTTGCAAAAGCCCAACGCTTTCGACCCTGCAGCAACTGTTTCATTCTTCATATCCGAATCATCACAGTTCACGGGTCAAAAGCTTTTGGTGCTTTTACACCCAGAAAAAGCGGCAGATAGGATCCAAGCGGCCCGATTCACCGGGGCCAAATGTGTAAGATTGACAGAGAGTTTGGGTCCAGAATCCAGGATCGTGTTAGCAGCCTGTGCACTCGGAAACAGCACGAACTTGGAGTGAACCCCACTTGGTTCGGAACTCTCAAATGCCACAATTGCGAGCTTCCTGTGGCTGATCTCGAGACGGCAATCGAGATTGTAAGCATCCTCAAGATGTGAACAGCAGGAAGATGCCAGCTGGTGCCCAGACCACTTTCTGCATCGGTCGTGCCCTAAGCTGGCCCTGTTGTTCGGGAGCACCGATAGTGTTGCAAATCAGGTACTCCTTGGCTTTTATGGACATGTCAAAGCGGCAGCACAAGGCAACTGCAAAACGACAGCATATAAATGTGACATGACATGAGAATTGGCTGTCGCACCTCGAACTTTCCTGCAGTCGTGAGGTCTTCGAGCCTTTGGCCAAGAGCTTGAAGGAAGCTCTGAGGCAGCTCGGCCATGTGAAGAGGATCCATTCTGCCCAGATTCCGCCAGGTACGTAAGGGACCTCCCATATGCCATTGCCCCATTGCGCATGCGATGTAGGAAAGACTAAAGAGGGGGCGTCGCAACGTCCATTGGATGCCATTGGACCTCTTGCTGCTCTGTCGCCTTCACCGACTTGTTCGGTTCGGAATCGAGAGACCGAGACCTTGAACGAGGACAAGGACCTTGAGCAGTGGGTGACCGACATGTCAGGGGACCGCGGAATGGCTCGGAATTACGCGCTGGCTTGCGAGACAGGGCAAAGGATCGCTCCAGCGAGATCATGTGTGGACGTGACGCCGTAGCACCTGGAGCTCCAGGCCGTGCCTTGCGATTTGGGGAAGCGCAGCACGAACACCCTGAGTTGAACATTTCATGTGGGCATGACGAAAATATCGCCGGTAGCAGACATAGATGAAGCTTCAGTAGCCGATGCGCAGGTCACATCTGCGTGAGCAAGGATGAAACGTTTCTTGTGGTCTTTGTTCTCTGCTCCTTGCGCTCGTGGTTTCAGCAGAGCCGAAAATGACCGTCTCCCCAAGCACGGCCCACAAGAGCAACAGCACCACCTTGCAGATCGGTCCAAGAGAGCTTGGTAATCGTAGCTGTTGAGTGAAGCGAAAGCACGTTCTTGCCGTAGTCTCAGGAGCGTAAGCATGAGCCACTTAAAAATTTTTTCTTGAGATTGCTATGGGATTTCGAGCATGCCGGGGGCGCTGCTCTTTGAGCTTCTTCTTGGCAGCTCTCTGGTTGAAGGCTGGGGAACGCAGACTGCAAGTTCTTGGGCCGCTGTGCTGCACTGCAGGCCAACCACTACAGCGGGACCTTTTCCCTGAATCCTGATTCGAGAAGGCTTTGCCATCCTAAGGGGGGATGAGGGGCACTCGAACAGTGTGCTTCTGCTGTTAATGTGCAGGCACATACAAAGTAGCAGCACAATGTGTAGATATTCCACAGTTCATGCTTCGTGTTCTCGTTCAAGATTACAGGTTTTGGGTCTTTCATGTCTTTCGGATTTACGGAAGTGGGTTTCTTGTTGGTGAGGGTTCGGTTTCCGACGACATTTTCTGACTTGAGCTGTCTGCGATTCGCCTCTTCATTGTCTGACTTCTTTTCCCAGCCGTTCATCACCCCGCACTGTCCTCACTCTGCCAGATGCCCTTGTTGAAGAAGCGCACAGAACTTTTCGATTCGAGGCCAACTCAGAAGTTGATGTTGTACTCATGCTTGTCTAAATCGTGCTGCGCTGCGCTCGATATTTTGCCTCACGATTCTCCTGCAATGTTGAATCGACGCGAGTGAAGCAACTGGCTCAAACGAACTGGAAGCACTGCGCTGCAGTCAAGACCATCCGGCAGCCAAAGCTCGTGATGTGATGCTTTTACATTGGTTAGAGATCCCTTACAGGGCCAGCTCGGAACGACGAGAGCTTCTGCGGAGGGTCGGGCTCTTGAGCGTCTGCTTCTCAGAGATGAAGAGAAGACAGTGTGAAGATCTGCTCGCTGCCGCGGACGCCGTCTGCGGCCCGGCGGCCCAGGCCTTGTCCGGCTCGGCCGGGGCGGCGCCTGCGAGGGCCTTGGCTCGCAACGCGGAGGAGAAGGCCGCCGCGCAGGCGCGGTGATCCGTGGCGACGTCCCTCTCGCTTCGGGGTCCTCTTCGAGCTCTGGGGTCCCGGTCCCGTCCCAGTGCGGAGGTCTTTCGTCAAGCCACACCTGGCGTCGTCGCCGTGGCCCGGGGGTACCGGCAGGGAGAGAGACGCCGGAGCGGCGGGGCCGAAGATGGCTTGCCGCCTTCTCTCGGCAGTGGCTTTGTGCCTTGCCTGCGATGTTTGAGAAGTTGCTGCATCTGATCGAAAAATGATACGCCGCGTTCAGGTCTGGGATACTTCGCATGTTGTGACGCTGCCTGGCTGTGACTGCAACATGCGGCATGCTTCGGACCCTCACTATGCTCAATGTTGATGTAGAGCTGGATCCGAGGAACTATCATGTCGTGCGCGATCTGGCGCCTGGTGAATTGCAGATCGTTTTCATCGACCCTGTGAGCAGCAAGGATGAAACTGAGATGCCAAAGCGGGAGATCTTGAAGGGCGAGCTCGTTGGTTCCGACCCCTTCACGGACACTGCCGTCATCAAGATTGTTCCTCCCACGACGGGAACGATGACCGTCGGTATGCATCCACTCCCCACCGGGGAATCTTCCTCACTCGAAGTGGGCCAGACTGTCTTTGCAATTGGGAACCCTTTTGGTCTGGACCACAGCATGATTCTCGCCAGAACTGGAACTGTCTTGTGGGCTTAACTGTCATGTTTGCAATGGCCGAGGAGCCGCGGCATCATCTCTGGCAAGTCCAGGACTCTCGACATCGGCGAGAGGCCGGCTGCCGGCGTGCTGTGGATCTAGCATTGCAGGACTCGGGAAGGTTCGACTGAATCAGGTTAACACGCTGCCATCGACACCTCCACAGTCAGCAAAACATCGGGTTACGACAGCAGCGTATCACATAACCGCGGCCATCCATCCATCCATCCTTCCATCCATCCATCCATCCATCCAGCACTACATAAACCCTTTTCTCCAAACCGCTCCATAAACCATTATGCTTGCCAGAGAATGCAGAGACACCACATCCACCGTTGCCCTTTCGAGGCCAGCATGCCGCATGCGGCCCGTTTGTTGAATGTACAACGGATCGTGCTTGTCAGAAAATGCGAACACGCCGGAAGAATCTACAATCGCGCTGTCATGCAACCCATGTCTGGTGGGGTTCAAACATTCCTTCCCCTCATAGGCGGGGTTCATGCCTTTTCAGCCGAGTATCGTCACAGCAACGCAGTGCATTGCCGGAAGACTCGCGCTGATCGCAGAAAACACCGAAAGGCTTGTCATGTCCGAGCCCCAAACGGCCTGTGTATTGCAGTTTACAATGGATCGATCGCCCTTGACCGGATACGAAGCGCGGCGGAACAAAAAGGATAGTAAATTAGAGAAGAACGTTCTCAGAGTAGTTGGATCCAGCATCCAATGAATCAACTTTGCGCCAACCTAAGACATCATCGTCATCATCACATGAATATCAACACTTCGCGTTATCCCAACCACCTCCACGGAAGCAACGCTTTCGGGTGAAACAAATTAAACAAGAGAAGCAACTAGAGAGTTGAGATCACTTCGCTGCCAGCATCTGCCAGCGCAGCACAGAGTGCAGTCTGAGGCCCATCCAGGGTTGCATTCAGACAGATGCCTCCATCAATCCGGCGCGGGCCTAAAGCATGAATCCAAGTCGAGCTTACTTTTGAAGTCGATGCGCAGCTGATCTCCGACTTGAGCTGTGATTTGCTGCGCGAATCGCTTCCAGAAGCTTTGCGTTTCTCAGGGCAACTCCGGTGGTCCTTTGTTGGACGCTGGCGGCCGTGTCATCGGTGTGAACACCGCCATCTTGACAGCTAGCGGCACTTCCGCCGGGGTTGGCCTGGCGATCCCAGCCACTTGGGCGTATAAAGTGAAAGTGAAGCTCTAACACGCTATTACACGTGTGCTCTCTTGGCCCTTTCCTTTTCCTAGGTGGACACAGTGAAGCGCAACGTGGAGCTGATCCTGAAGCAGGGATTCGTCTCTCGTGGCTTCCTTGGAATCACCTTCGCCCCGGACCCGATCGCCGATGCATTGCAAATTCCTGGTGTTATCGTGTATGGGATTGTGCGCAACAGCCCCGCCGAAGCGGCAGGAGCGACAGCAACACTTGCTGTCCACTTGCGTGCGTGCCCCACCATGGAAAACTCCTGCAGTCCTGAAGGAGTTCGTCCGATGCTGAACGGAACCATCGGCGATGTGATTACATCGATGGACGCGAAGACTATTCGCACTGGTGCCGATGTCTTCCGTCTGTTGGACAAGAGGGTGTTGGCCTTTGCGTGCACGACTGGGCCGGAGATGCTGTCTCATCCGCTTATCAGTCAGGTCCCCGGCGACATCGTGGCTTTGGGCCTGCAGAGGTTCGAGAGCCAAAGCTGGTTCAACTGTGATGGGGTTCGCTGCGCAGGGCCCGGAGGGATGTAGATGGAAATGCGATTGTGGACAAGCTGACGCTGAATGTTACGCTGAGTCACTCTTTTGGAAAGCGACAGATTTTCCAATGTTAGCAGCGCCCTCACGACGGGACCAAGGTTCAACTCCGCGGAAGCTGTGAGACCTGAATGCCGCAGAATGAGCTGTGGAAGTTCGGGTGGTTGCTGACGTAGCTTAGGACGTACGACGTAGGACCACTAGTCGGTCACTCTGGCGAAAAACCCACGAGAGACCACGTGCCGTCAACATCCTTGATGCCATCGAAATAAACAAAAGCGAATGTCGCACTCTTTTGCTCAAGCATTCGTGTCCACAGCATCTCAGCAAGCAATGGGGTTTTGGAAGCAGCCTGAGCTCAGGCCACCACAAGGGCCTCTCACATCCCTCATGCCCGCACTGATTCGCAAGCTATAGCTAGGTAAAGCAGGGCAGCTGGCACCAGCACCAACGGCACGACATGTTCAAGAAAGGGTCAAATCCTGAGGAGCACAGTCACCGGAGGGTGATGTTATCCCATGCTCTGAGTGAGGTATGTGGCACAGGGGCAGAACCTCTTATCCAAGAAGGAGCCGGCAGAAATTTCGCCTTGCTGGTGCAAAGTGTGCCTTGACACTCCGCATTGCTGCACATTGCGGACAGTTGCCTGACACTCGAGGATCTGAAAGCTTTAAAAGGCCAGCAGGGTAGCTGCCCTGCTAACAGAGGCCTAGGCCTGCGCCTCTTTCGCTCGTCAGGACAGCTCACCGAGCTGTTCCCTAGCCTCGATGAGAAGATGCTGGATGAGATCTTGCCGGAGGGTCAAGCCAAGGCCCTGCCTCAAGAAGGGATGGTGCAGAAGCCCACGCTGTGCTGGGATCTTTGCAGGTAGTGAAGTTGGATAACCGGTGCTTGCTGTATTCCTGCGGCGATGCGCCTCCGGCCTTCTTTGATTCAGAGGCTCGAGGTGAGCCTGGCCCTGAGTCGGAAAGTAAAACGACGCCGAGAGTCGACTCCGGAGTGCCCGCGCCGCCTCAGGTTCTACCCAACTCTGCACACGCTTTGGCAGTTCCCGTGCTTTCAGCTTGAATCTTTGTCTGCGGTTCGCGGGCCCTTTGACTTTGACGGCAGGCACATCATGCAGGAGCTGACTATTCATCCGCCTGTGCAGACTTCTAAGATTCTAAGAGTAAGGCTTCAAGACTGTATACGTGCATGTCACTGGCATTCTGGTCGTGCGAGACTGCAGTTTGCACGCCCAGGTCGAAATTCGTGTTGAACGGTGCCGACCTGATGCTGCCTGGCGTTCTCGTGCCAAGCTCAGTGGGGTCTGCCGACACGATGCAGAGATGCAGCGAAGGAAAGATCGCTTTGTGCAGCACTGTGTGTGCCTGACCATCTGAGGTGCCTGCAAACGGCGTCGCCGGATTCGGAACAGTCACGAAGGGCCAGAGAGAGCCTCAGCTTGGTGTGTGGTGTGGGTGCGTGCGGCCCTCATGCAAAGCATTCTGAGTGATTCTAGGCTTCTCCTAGGCCACGGTGCATCAAGATTGATGGCAACCCTTATCCCATCGCTGTTGGGCGAATGGTGGTGAACCAAACCCAGATGGAGAAGCCGGGATCCTCAGAGAGACAAGCGGTGGCTTGAGAGAAGGAGTTGTGCCCGTCTGTGAGGTTGAAAGGCAAAGGCATGGAGGCTGCTGCCCCCTGCAGATCGGTTCCTCCTGATGCCCCGAGCTTCAGTGGGCAGGTGATGCACGTGTACAGAGACGCTTTGTGGGCGCAGTGTGGCAAGGCGTGGTGCATGGCATGGATGTGTGATCTTCCCGCAGTCCAGACAGCCAGGTGAAACCCAATGCCGGCTTCTCAGACGAGGAGGAGGCGGGCGGCTCTTCATAATTCTGCCCGCTTGTAGCTCCAAAGAGCCCAACTCTGTGGCAGGTAGCTCCATGTGCAGACAGCAATTGGAAGCCTGGCGCGGCGCAGGGATCTCAGCTCTCTGCTGTACTGCCAATTTGCTTGCGCAAAGACTGCCATTTTGCGTCAGAGGGCTAATGCCGTGAAAAGAGGGCGGCAGCCGTACAACGGATGCCACAGTGCATCGACTTCCACCCTGAAGACAGATTAGTCCGGCGAGCTAAACACGACAAAGTGTGATGTTAGAACAAATGTTTAGAATTAACTTGTTCTCGAGTGGTGCGCATCATTCCTCCCGAATCTCTTCAAAGCATCTGTTCTACAACAGGGCATGCTGCTAACTTTCCTGTCGGGTTCTCAGATGGTCGAAAACCAGCACTTTTGTGCCTCGGCCCAGAAAATGGCCTGGGAAGGACAACGGGGCCGGCCAGGGAGGCCTGTGGCTCCTAGGCCATTATTTTTCTGAGAGCCTTCAACGAAAGTTGGCAGTGCATGCCCACTTGGCCACTTGTTGGCAATCACGAGAACATGACAGTTTGTTGTTTCTCCGGAGTAAAATAATACACTTGCATAGGTACGGTCGTATTGCCGGGCACAAGAGTTACTAGAGCTGAAGCCCTTGACACCCGATCGCGAAATGGCACAGCCGGGAAGGAAAGACTTTGCTTCCGAAAACGGGGATAGAGCGAGACCCTCTTCTTTGCAAAAGGAGAACTGGTGCCATCGCAGGTATGATGCTGATTCATAAAGAACAAGTAGTAACGGGTTCATGCACGAAAGGAAAATGGGCGTACACATAAATTCACACAGAAAGCATGCTTTTCGGTCCATATGTGAAACTCAAAAACGAAGCTCCCGATTGACCAGCCAATATGAATTGTTGATGCTTTGGATGGAACCTGTTTAGAGAATACGAGAATAAACGCGACAGGCTGTGAGTACATATCGAGTCAACAGGTTTTATTACTATTGTGTGCATGTATATGTGCAAATTTATTTACATGTAAAACCAATACATAAATCAATATACTTTCGTGTGTACGTGTATGTGTGTATATGTATATATAAGTTTGTGTATGTGTGTGTGTTTATGCATGCATGGATGTATGTATGTATGTATGTATGTATGTCTGTGTGTATGTATGTATGTATGTCTGTATGCATATGTATGTTTATGCATGCATGCATGCATGCATGCATGCATGCATGCATGCATATATGTATAAGTGTGTGTATGCATGTATGTGTGTATGAATGAATGAGCGAATGAACAAATGAACGAATGAACGACTGAACGAATAAACGAATGACCGGATGGATGGATGGATGGATGGATGGATGGATGCATGCATGCATGCATGCATGCATGGATGGATGGATGGATGGATGGATTTAGGCATGCATGCATGCATGCATGCAAGGATGTATGTATGTATGTATGTATGAGGTAAGTACGGAGGTCGGGCAGGGTTGGTAAGGTAGGTAGGTAGGTAGGTGAGCTAGGATGGGTAGGGTAAGTAGGGCAAGGGGTAGGCTCTGAATTCGAGGTTAAGTGGCAAGCATGTAAAAGCCTGCTTGAAACACATGTCTCCCACGAACACTTCATGAACAGCATCCTGTCTCGTCAGCATAGTCAAGCAAATTTTTGTGTGAATGCAAGGCAGTCGAGGCGCTTCCACCGGATAGCAACACTTCACCCTGACCTTCCTAGCAGCTTTTCCCGCTGCTGTTCATGCGATGGAATCTCGACAGTCTCGCGCTCGCTGCCTCTCGAAAACATATTCCAACTTTCCGGCACAGCATCTGCCATCTCATGTCAAGAGGTGTGTTTTTTTCGTGGAAGGCTCCCATTGCGCTATCAACACCAGTTGGAGCAGTTATTTTTGTGCAGTTCCCAGCTGCAGGGTTGACTGCATGACCGGGTCAATTTGAGACCTGTCCTGTGTCCGGCGGCAGCAGGGGTTCCAAGGATCTACGACCACTGGGTTGACGTCCGACGAATTTATGCAGGGTCTTTGCAGCTCCTGTTGATTCGCACCAGCACTGCCTGCGATGTTGCAACGCAACTCAAACTAGACTCAACTACTGTAGCTAAACGTCCCACATCGCAGAAGAGATGCTCCGAGGAGCGCAGAGGCGAATGGCATGGTGGAACCGGTTTCGGCGGAGGCCCCCGGGGCCGCAGCGTCCGCAGCGACGGCAGCACCAGGAGGTGTGGAGAATCAGTTGGGCGTGGGTGGAGTGCAACAGACGACCCCTTTGAGTGTGCAGGCGGCAAAGCTGCAGGACTCTCAGAAACGGACTGAACGCGAGGTGCCGGAAGCAGTTATAAACTTCCGAGGCAGATGACTGGACGCACAGCTCTTATCTATGTTTCATTTGCTGGTGTCCAGCTTGATCTCAGTTTCTTATTATGTTGTGGAGCCTTGAGGCAGGATGACCTCTTGGACTTCACCTTTCTGCAAGCCTTCAAACAAGGGCTCGCAGATGACAAGGTTGGCCTTCTGTACCGGGCCGCGCTGTGCTGCCCAAGCTGACACGACTTGAAATCCAGGCCCTGCCCATAGAAGCTTCGGAGCTCTACGAGAAGCACATGAAGCCAGCGAGGCCTGCAACTCTTCGTGCTGTTCGTCGCACCGCGGTGCTTGTCCTCGCTTTGCTGGCAGGCCTGAGGGAACCACCTTGGATGTAAAAAAGTCGCAGAAGCCTCAAGATTATCATGATTATTCAATTGGTGTTAATCTACTTGTACTAGCCAAGATGAGTATGACGAGCTTGCCAAGGTCTCACAAGCAGATCGGCAAATTCTTGAATGCCATGCGTAAATCCAAAGCTATCGACGTCACCGAGAAGAAGGGTGTCATCCATGTATCCAAAGTTGTGGGAAGCCGAGTCCAGCGGCTTGGTCGTTTCGTTTCATGACAGCGGATCGTGCCCTTTTGCCGGCAAAGGACCGCAAGCACAAGGTGTTTGTCAGTCTCGAAGAAAAATTCGTGCGAGCTCTCAGCTGGCAGTGCAGCGCAGTCAACTTCTCCTGCCTGTACATTCTTTGCGTGTCACAGTCCCAGGCAGAACAGGTGGCTGCTACTCCCGTGGCCGCGGTGGCTGCGGCTGCGACTCCCGCAGGCCACCAACCTCGGACTCCCGGACCATCCCGGACCCACATCAGACAATTGCCGACGAGTCGCAGGTTTGCCGCCGCCCAAAGTGACGGCGATGTGAGGGCCCTATGCCGCTCTGCTCAGCCTGAGCTCAAGTTTGTTCGGTGCAGGTGGAAGCCCTCGCATTACCTAGAGCCGATCTGGAAGGTTGCGTGGTGCATGGTCTTGTCGAACACAGCCAGACTACGCATTCCGAGGCCATGGGCAAGAAAAAGGACGAGCTGTACACTTGGGATGAGGCGAATCAAAGCAAAGCAGTTCAAGTAGACTGCGGGAGCACAGCATCACATCATCACTGCCAAGATTCCCAGGCCAGAGCCATAGTGTTCAGCTACATAGAGCAGGACCTGACAGCGTTAGCGCGTCGGGGTTGCCACCTTGCGGCCAAGTTGGAATGCGACAGGAGGGTCTTGGCAAGCCCGATGGGTTGGACACCCAGCCGGAGAGAGACGATCTTCGTCAAGATGAACGATGGCTTTCAGAGATGTAGTGCAATGCAGTGCGCAGAGGCCGATCAAGATGAGCGATGGCCTCCTGACGGCGCTCTGGAAGACGGCATCAGACCTCGGAGTCTCGCGACTTCTTGTTTCTATCATCTCTTTGGCGTGAAGGCCGGCGGGCAGAAGAAGGACCAAGAATGGCCCACAGAGGATCGCTGTTTTGCGGGAACGGCCGGTGCAGGGCAGGGTCTCCCTGTGAAAGTTGCGGTCGATGTTGGCCCGGTCTGAGCGGGTTTGTTTTTGGCAGGTCGACGCGGAGCAGGTAGAGGAGAAGCTCGAAGACCGGCTGCAACAGCTCGGAGCTCGGCCCTGCAGCCCTGCGCCGCTCAGAAACCATCAACTGAGAAGCGAGAAGATTGAAGCCCATCAAGGCATGCTGCCATCGACGTGGCTGGTGTCGGTGTGACGACCCGAAAGGGTGCACCGGTGAACATCGCCATCTCTCTGCGGGAGCCTAAGAGGAGAAGCGAAGAGTAGGGGATTATGGCAGCTCGGTGAAGCTGAGGTCCCGGAAAGGGGCTCACAATGTTACGAGGATCTGCAATCTCGAAGCTTACGGCCTTGCTCCAGAGCCCGAAACTTCAGAACAAGAGGAGGCTGGAGTGCGCTGCTCAGAGCACTTCTTCCGAGGGCCTTGGGGGACGAGCTGAAGAAGAAGCTGAATTGTACAGTTTACATCGAAGACATGCCTGGCAAGAACGCCGTTGCCTCATCCTACCCTGTAGCCCAGAGCACTGTCAGTTCCGGGGCTTAGATCGCAGGTGAAAGAGAAGATGCTGCAGCTGCAGGGTCACGTTCCCTCGCTGCAAAACACAAAGTTCAGCGTGCCGAGTGAAGGCCTTGTGAGCGCTCAGGTTGACCAGGAATTCGCGCAGTTTTTGGAACAAAGGCTGGAGACGTTTGATGTTCGCCTCAGGAGCAAGTGGAGCTTGCAAACCACGCAGGTATGGGATCACAAAGAAGTTCTTAGAGGTGAAGTGAGTGCGACTTTTGTCAGCTTTGCCGTTTGTGCAGAGTGAGCAAAATGTCAATGCCTGCTCGGTCTACGCCGCCCTGGTCAACGGAATTATTTCGTACTGCAAGCGTTGCAGTTAAAACGTCAGTTGTGTCCAGATATTGGCCCAAGTATTGTGTCTCATTGCGGCATTGGATGCTCCATTGCGTGCCATCATACGCCTTATTCTACCATTGAATTGATTCTGGATTTAGTTCGCAGATGTCGTGGCAATGCTTGGACACGCCGACATGATGGACAGGCAAAGTCAAACGGCCACGGACCCACGCCGACTCTGGCCAAACAGACTGTGGGAAATGCAAACCTGCTGTCGATGTGCAGCTCCGAGTCCCGAGTCATCAGGCGACAGCAAAGCGGATTCGGGACCAGTTATTCGCGAGCACTTTTACCCAGATTTCGGGGACGACGGAGATCAAAGTTGTCAACAGCGATACGCAGGATGCCCTCGATGTGGTGGACAGGGTTTTCCGATTTCCAGGGTCCATCGCCGTTTGGAACGAAAAAGTCTGCAGTCCAGTGCGCTTTGCGTGTATTCAAATGCATGAAAATGCACAAGGGACATGAAATCAAACAGCCTAGTGCGGTGGGTGGGATCTGCTATCTCGATGACAGCTAGGGGCCCGGGCTGGTCATGTTTCTTTGCGCGCGGACATGAGCCTTTTCTTTTTCTAGGCAGGGATGCCATATGGCTTTGACCAACATTGAGGCCTTGCGGGTCCACTATGATGTACCCACAACGATGCTTGAACTGCCTTTTTCACGCAGGTTGGGCAGCCGGGCACGCTTTTTCGCGGCTATGCCGTTAAGGAGGCATTGGTGGAGAACGTGAGGCGAACTGCAATAGAAGATGGCTTTTTCTAGACCCCGACTCATGCGGTCCAGATTGGATTGGTGTGGCGCGTGAGCGGTTGGCATGGACAGAGGGTAGAGGCGACTAAGCCTAAGCTGCATGATCGACGAGGACCCGTGAGTGCTTCCAGGACCAGCTCCAAGATTGACCTTGAAGGAACGTGGCCTAAAGAGGTCAGCTGTCCTTGACGAGAGTGATGACTCGGAGTTCGATGGAGTTCGCCCCGGAGTCCATGGCGACGGCCGACAAGTTACACCAGAAGTGCATCGTGATCATGGGCGGCACCCCGCAAGAGGATGAATACTGCACGGTGGAGCAACTGACGGCGCAGCCGATAAACAAGCGTGTCAACAGCCTGGACCTCCCGCCTTACGTGGACTTGGCAGTGTGGCAGCCTTACGGGAGACGACCGGCCCGGGAGGTGCCCATCGTTGACTTGCCCGAACGCGATTGCCGTGCAGAAAGAGGTTCTTGAGGATCGACCCAAACGGGAGGTCGAAAGTCATCCACCTGATGGACCCATCCCCGGCAATCTGCTCGGCGCAGTGAAAGACAAAGTGCGGATGGCCTTTTGCAAGAGCGACACACTTCAACCTCTACGCGGACCCGCGAGCTGGAACGACAAAATGCATGAAGTGCCGACTGCACTGGAAGGGCATCGCGGCAAGCCAAAATGCGAAAGGAGCCGATGCTTCTGCAGGCTGGTGACAGAAATGCCGAGGCTTCGCCTGTGGAGCTAACGCCGCCCTGTGATGAGATGCCTTTCCATTGCGGAGGAAAATGTCTGCACTGCTGTCTTTAAAGTGGAGGGTGGGAGTTGCTGCTGCGAGAGCATGTGTTTGACATGCATGATCATGCATAAAGGGACATGAAAGCAAACAGGTCTGGGCGGTGGGTGGGATTTGCCATCTCGATGACAGCTGAGGGCCCGAGCACGGATAGGGCTCTCTGCTGTCCGTGTTTCTTTCCCGCCCGCCCATGCCTTGTATCATAGCCTTGCGAAAGGAGCCGATACCTTTGCAGGCATGTCATGTGAACGAAATTGCGAGGTTTCGCCTGTGGAGCTAACGCCACCTGTGGCATGAGATGCCTTTCCGATGCAGAGGAAAATGTTTGCACTGGTCTCCTTCTGGTGGAGGGTGGGAGTTGCTGCTGTGAGTGCCAAGCTTGGCCTCAAGTTGCTCTCGCAGCGGGCAGCAGTCGACGTGCCCATGTGCTCATCTGCTCATATTGTGTTCCATGATTTGCTTGTCGGTTACCTCTTCCAAAAGCGGGTCCTTCATCCAGTTCAACAAGGACCTACGAGTCAGATGCATTCTGCAGACGTCCATCAAAAGTTTCCGTGCCCTCCGCGGGCTCTGCACAGCTCTGTTTTTTTTGTCTGCTCGCAGGAGCTCTATGCTCAAGCGTAGGGGGTGGGCGTGTGTGACATGTGGCAGTTTCTTTGTGGCACGTTGCTTGGAACGTGCCCCTCACATGATGCATTGGCTGGCGTTGCAGCTTTACGAACACTGAATTTAGTGGTTGGATAATCTCATGATTTTCGTCGTTTGTGAAAAAGGCGAACGAACGTGATTGTCTCATTGTCGCATGCCCGGAAGGTATCTCGGAACCTACTACAATTTCCGACCGTACATGGAGGCTGGGCCGCAGTCCAAAGCCTCCGTCTGGCACAGGCCCTCGTGTTTCGTAGAACGCTGTGTATGGACAGCAGGTCCTGCGGCAGTTCTATGAAAGACGCCTCGCAGAGTATGTGCACAGCTCATCGTTCACACGTGTCGCACTGTTTCCGGTTTTTGGATTCAATCGGAGCTGTTAGCCTTTCCTGCTTCCTGGTGTCAAATGCAAGGCCGAGACCAGACCAATCTCCAAACAGTGACATGACGCGTGGAATCCTCACTGAGCAGACTTGGCAAATGTGCCCAAGTACAGGAGTTAACGCATGTGCCAGACCGTACGATCAAGTAGTCTCTGGCGCTGTACATACAGTCCCGGCGTCATACATAGCCGCCCGGTGTGCACTGCGAAAACTTGAGAAGCTGCAATGCTTGCCTTGGATGTGGCATGGGTCGAAAGTTCTGCAGCCCTCTGTGCGTGTCTGCGGCTCTAGACTCTAGATGTACAGGCCAGTTAACGGGCAGGAAGCGGCCTGTGGCCTCTCTTGATGAAGGCTGAGTCAATATTCAGCATTCAACGCACGAATCGGCGTGCAGCATTTCGGCAGGTATGATGGATGGCACTACGTTCACGATCCTGTTTTTTGTGATCGTGTTTGTGGCTGCGGTTGCCGGATACGTGTCCTTGTCTCAGAACGGCATGACGCGGAAAGCCAGGTGTGGTGAGTGCAACAGGCGGCTTGCGAATTGTCTGTCAGGTATTATGTGAACATGAAGATGGAAGAGGCCAGCGGTTTTTGCACAGCACGTTGCAAGGAATAGCCGAATGCCATTTGATGACCTTAGCAGCTATGCAGGCAGGAATGGGCCAAAAGAGTGCCAAGAAGAAGATCCGCAAGAAGGAGCTTCTAGGTACTGGGTGCGCTGGATTTGACGTTGCAATTGGAGGACAAAGCTTCCTGGTCCCTTGG
Source organism: Symbiodinium sp. clade A Y106 (assembly GCA_003297005.1). Lineage (NCBI taxonomy): Eukaryota > Dinophyceae > Suessiales > Symbiodiniaceae > Symbiodinium > Symbiodinium sp. clade A. Next base: position 4,737 of record BGNK01001617.1, on the reverse strand, counting down.
CGATTAGCCAGGCGGGCACTGCGCACTGCGGGCACTCTGCGAAACGACTTTCGGCCCTTTCGGCCAACAAAGACCAGCCCTCTGCAGTCAAAAGATGCTTCAAGTTTCAAGCACTTCCTTCAAGCTTTTATGGCATGCTTGGCTCTCAACAGGCCAGGTCGCATGCTGGCTCCAAGTCTTGCCAGGGATGTTGCGGCGTAGTCAGGCATGGCCTGCTTGCCGGACTTCTGCGAGGCCGGGAGGGTAAAAGCGAGCAGAGTGCAACACTGCAACTGTTTTCGGCCGGAGGCCCTTCAAACACGGGTGGCCGAGTTGCGGCGGAAAGTACGCGACGAGCAGCAGAAGCAGGCCCCCAACTTCACCTGCTGCCAGTGCCATCTGTGTGTGGCGGGGCAGGAGGTGGCCCAACGCAAAGTCTCCTTGGTGGAGGACGAGGTCGGTTTGTGCAGCTGGGCTGTGGGAACCCCCTGCATCTCCGTTTTTGCCGAGGTGGCCAGACTTCGAGCAGAGGCTGCAGCGGAGCGAAAGAAGTAATGCGGTAATGTGGTAATTAATGTGTCTGTTGATGTGTCTGTGGAAGGCTTTGCAGCTGCAGCTTGCTGCCGACAAGCAGCGGCAGGCCGGATCCGGTTCCTGTTCCTCTCTGCATCTCGGTCGGCATGACCTTAGGAACGGAAGGCTCAGCGCGAGGCCCTGGGCTTTTCCTTCTTGAGCAATCGGCAATGACTCCATCGCAGGCCAAAGTGGATGTGGCATCCTTGAAGAAGGAGGTTGGGGCTAGATTCTAGACGCATGCACTGCTCGTTGGTGCTCGTCTTCCTCCTTTCGTCGTTGTGGTCGTTTAAGCGGTCGTTGTGTTGGTGATGGATGTTGCGTGTTGTCGCAATCGTGCTCCCGCCATGGTGCCACGGTGCTGTGCGCATCTGGTGTTCGAATCGTCTCCGCGACATGCATATGGCAAAATGGAGCCGCTTGTGCTGCACATAATTTGAGGTGCGATGTTCTTACGCCTCCCCAATACATGCTCCGTCACAATCCCGATGAATCCTGCAATATTTTGCGGTGCGACTCGGCCACCGTCGCGCATTTTGGCTTCAACAGCTGCAAACCGCCTGGTTTGAACCAAGAGGGTCGTGGTGGTCGTGGCAGTGGGTCGTCGGCGGGTTTAAGGAATGGGAGCTTGATGGGGGGGGTGGNGGGGCAAGGTTAAGACAGGAATCAGTTGCCGTCGCCTAATGAGGGGTCGTGTTTGAGACATGGGATTAAACCCCATTACTTGATGGGGGACGAATTTGGGGGTATGCTGTCAACCGCCGTCGCTTACTGATGGCGCGGGAGTCAAGATATGGATCAGCCAGCCGGTTTCAGACGGGTCTCAGACGTGCGTAAATAGGCCCGTCCTGCCACAACCACTTTGTCGCACCCCGAAGGGCAGAATCCCTCATGCCACAAAGTACTTGTCGAAAGAGGCGTCCTTTCTGACGGGCGGAAGCAACATGACTGGCAAAATTCTGGAGTTGTTCGTCGTGTATTGTGATTGCGCAGCAAATCACGGCGGTGTATAGCTTACCACGGCATTTGTCACGGGTCCGTGGAGCTTGAAGAGTAGAATCCTTGAGACATTCGTCGTCATCTGCTACCGGATAGCATGAATGAGCACGATCCTCGAGACATTGAAGACATGTTCTTGTCACGGGATTTTGCTGATGATGAACTATCGGGGCAAACTGGTAGACTCAGGTGACCCTCAACAGATAGACGCAATTAAACGCAGAAATCGCATCGCAGGGTTCTGATTAAGTAGGTAGACGCAGCGTGGAAGCAGATGACCCCAGTGCCGTGTTAGTGCTGCGCCGGCGGCGCCGTCGGTCGCCATCTCCTCGTGCTTTCGCTGTTGCAGGTAAATCGCCGGCAAAATCAGATGCATATCCTGGCAGAGGAGTTGGTGGCTGGGCAATGGGCAAAGGAGTCGTTTTCTCATTACCCTCTGCCCTGAGCGTGTGTTCTCACACCTATGGATGCTTGTGTGCTCTTTCGTGCTGTGCGCTGTGGGGTGTGTCTCGAGCTCTCGACTTGTTATTTGCTTGCCACTGCTCAACGGCCCAGGCACGTACGCAGGCTGATGTTCGCAGTCTTGTAACCGAAGCGGTGAGACAGGCTGAGAAGGCTGGTTGGGTACGCCGTGTGCAGTGTTAGTCCGGTCTGTGGGAGCCAGGCCGCTTCGGCAAGAGAAGCAGACATCGAACAGCAATGGAGTGGTCCTGAGCCTCTGCCGGAGTCGCATGCGTGCACGAAGCCGTGGGTTTTGGCATGCTGCTGCCGGCGAGGTCCACGCGCGTGGAAGTAGAGCAAGACAAATTCAGGCACGAGACGGGACGATCGCGCTTTGCACAGCGCCACGGTCCACAAAATTTCACAATCCACTGCTTTCCTCCGAGGCAGGCCGAGCAAACAACGCTGAGCCTGGAGCAGGACATTGCGACACAAGCTGAGCTTGGCTGGAGCTGGTCAAGATTTTGAGAGCAGGAGTCCGCATGCCTTGAGCACGAGATGCGCGCACTGCCGCCTCGCGCCGCAGACGTGCAGCTCTTTGCCGTGATGACTTGGCTCGCTTCTCTCAGCTGCGAAGCCTGTGTCAAGTGGTGGGTAGCTTCACAGCACTTCTGTCGTGGTCCGGCTGGCCAGGTTGGATGAGCTTCGGCACGTTCGACAGGCTGTTCTCCATTTGTTGCACCAGGGCGGCCAGGGTACATGCCCAGGTCGCCGAGCGTGTGCAGACGTTCCGGCGTGAAGAGGCGTGCCTACTGGAGCTTCGAAGCAGGCAATGGCGGCAACGGGGGGCAGACGGGGCAGCGGCGAGTGCCTTTGCTTCAGGAGACTCTGCGAGAAAGACAAGAAACTTGCACAGCTAGACGACGAGGCAGCTGAGCAGCGCTGCAAGGCTGCTGAGCACCGAGCTTCCTTCGAGGAGCTTTGAGCGAAGGGGTGCAAACGAAGAGGGTCCGGCGGGGTATGTCTTAGGAGGAAGCCAGGCGAGAAGAGAAGGAGCTCCTCGAGCGCCTGGAGAGGCCCTTGGATGCCCTTGGCAGCGGCCCGCATGCGCCGCATGCTCTGCTGCGGCTCAGTCCCTTCCAGTCTTCCAGTGCCAGGAATCGAAAGCGTGCGCCGGCCCGACACGATTGAAGCGGATGAGCGTCTCTGCATGTTCCCGACGCGACAGGGAGCGAGCTGAGCGGGAAGCTGCGAGACATCTCAAGGTTTGGACCTATAGAGCTCCGGTGCAGAAAGCTTTGGCTCGACTGCTTCCGTCCTCGTTGCTGCCCTTAATGTCGAGCGTGCATGTGCCGGGCTCTGTGCCCTGCTGTTAGTGTATGTCGTAACCTCATGTATCTCATGTCATGCAATCACATGCAATCCGGTTCAGAATCCCGGAAACCGCCCACCGCATGCGCGCTTGCGTCCGTCGTCCTTTACTTTTCAGCGGGTTCACACGGCGAATTGAATTGCTGAGAGCAACACAAGAAGAAAGAATTGACTCCTAGTAGCCTAGGGTGGAGAGATGTGGCTTCTCATCACTCCTTATTGCAATCCCAAGATGTCCCTGCAAGGTCCATTGCAGATGCCCAAGATTCCTCATCAACGAAAGCTGTGGTGGGTCATCAGGGCGCTAAAGATAGCACTTCGCTTGTTGAAACCTGGGGTGTGCTCTTGCATGTCCACAAAGCTCTTCGACATAATTCATGTCTGCCAACCGACTGGTCTGTGATAGTATGCGCCAGTATGCGCAGTTATCGCTCACATGCTCGGCCTGGCTGGCTCACGAAAGGAGTCGCGAGATGATTCATCCAGGCCAAAGCCAAAGGAGGCAGACTTTTTCCCAAAAGAAGGATGCTGTCCATGACCGCATCTGTGGCAGGGTCGAGACATCTCCTCTGCACCCACACTTCCTCCTGTGGCTCCCACGACAAGCGGCTCTAGGCTTCGGAACTCGCGGAAATGCGCATCTGACCATAGCACGAATAGCACGTCGAGCCTAAGCCAGATCTGTCCACGCGGAGTTCGCACTGGCGGGAGCCCTCAAGGCCGACCTCTGAGATCTGTCTCCGCGGCTCGTCTGAGTCGGCTGTCTGCTTTATGGCACAATGGTGAAAGGCTTTGGACCATGAGCTAAGTGGCCGCTTCGGGTGTTGCTGTCACGTGTTGCTTAAGAAGAGTGACCTTGCCGTAAATCACTTATCCAGTGACATCCAGGCTTTTGCGGCCGGCTGATATTTCGTGACTCTTAGGTTAATACCACACCGTGAGACCTCACGCTCTGTACATATCGGGCTCAAAACGGGCCAAGACTTTGCCGTATTGTCTGCATCATTGTGTTCTCCGAAACGAGAGCTTCGTTGGGCTAAAGGCCGTGTGACAGCAGCATATGCGCACTTGCGACGTGGGCTGCTGCATATGTGCTTCATCTGCTCGAAGACGTGGGACTTCAACCATCTCCACGGACCTGTTATCACTGGCAATGCAAATATGTCTTTCCGCCACCCTCGTTGAGAGCTCGCTAGGACATGCGATATGAAACGTTGATCGTTAAAGTTAAGTCCCGGCATCTTGCGCCTTCGATCTGTTGGTTATGGCCCGCTGAAATAATTGCTGATCCAAGTTGCTGGAGCTGCGTCGTCGTCTGATGTCGATCTGGACTATTCGTATCAGTAATCGGACTATAATGATCAGGAAAAGTTC
>BGNK01001616.1:101443-125612 GCA_003297005.1 Symbiodinium sp. clade A Y106 | reverse complement strand
GGGTGCCGGGGGTGCCGGGGGTGCCGGGGGCTGGGTGCTGGGTGCAGGTGGGTGCAGTAGCAGTCGCAGTAGCAGTAGCAGGAGCAGGAGCAGGAGCAGGAGTAGGCGTAGGGGTAGGGGTAGTGGTAGTGGTAGTGGTAGTGGTAGTCGTAGTAGTAGTAGTAGCAGCAGTAGTAGCAGTGGTAGTAGTAGCAGTTGTAGTAGCAGTAGCAGTAGCAGTAGCAGCAGCAGCAGCAGTAGCAGCAGCAGTAGTAGTAGTCGCAGTGGTAGTGGTAGTGGTGGTAGTAGTAGTACGGGTAGTAGTAGTACTAGTAGTACGAGTACGACTACTACTACTACTACTACGACTACTAGTACTAGTACTGGTACTGGTACTAGTACTAGTACTAGTCCTGTAGTCGTACTCGTAAGTAGTAGTGCTAGTACTACTAGTATGTAGTAGTAGTACTAGTAGTACGAGTAGTACTAGTAGTAGTAGTAGTAGTAGTAGTAGTAGCAGTAGTAGTAGCAGCAGCAGCAGCAGTGGTAGTGGCAGTGGCAGTGGCAGTAGCAGTAGGAGTGGGAGTAGGAGTAGGAGTAGGGGTGGTAGTAGTCGTAGTAGCCGTAGTAGTCGCAGTGGTGGTGGTGGTGCTGGTGGTCGTAGTGGTAGTGGTTGCAGAAGCAGTACAAGAAGAAGTAGCACCTGAAGTAGTAGCAATGGTAGTTTAGTAGCAGCAGCAGCAGCAGACGCAGTCAGCAAGGAGGAAAAGACGAGCCGAGCAAGAGTAGTAGTACCAAGACAGCTTGCAACATTGATCATGGTTGCATGGGTCGGGCACGCTAGACTTGCGACGAAAGTTTACGCGTTTCTCAGCTTCCCAGCCCCTTGTGAAAGACGTATCGCGAAGTTTCGACGCTTTAGCTCCCGACAGTAGCAGGCCGACCGTATGCCAGTCTGTGTTTAGCGAGAGCAAGGAGCTTCGAAGCTTCATGGAAGCACAGGGTGCTGTTCCGCCACGTCGGGCTGCAGGCAGCCTTCAGACCCGACTAAAGTTAAATAAGATTCATGTAGAACGAGAAGCCCAGCCATGCCAACACAATTGGCCTTAGTTTGACAAGTCAAACACATCTGAAACTGCAATGTCCTTGCAGTTGCAGGTTCTGTCGCGGCTTGCCTCACACTGCTGAAGCTGACTCCAACTCAGAACGCAGAGCGCACTCACCGGAAGTTGGGCTTGGCAGCTGTGGCTGGCTTTGCACTGGAAGCGAGCTCTCGAGATATAGCATTGGGGGTGGTGCTGCAGACGCCCAGTGGACATGGTGCAATCTGCCGCTGCAGTGCATCGCAAGAAGACGCAGCTGTGTCGATCCAGGCCCAGTTTGGTTTCGGAGAGGTTTGCATCCCTTGCTATACAGCTAGGTTTGCTGGTCGGACTGAGCCTACACCCGCGCGAGGTCACCCATGTTGATACCTTTCCTGGTCTGGCTTTGTTCTGTGACCGGGTTGCAGGCAGCCTTCCATCGCAAAGCAGTCTGCAGCAGGGTGCAAGCATAGGGCGTAGACTTGGCTGGGTGTCCTACTCAGCAAGTCGATGCCATACTTCAGGTCAAGTGCCCGGTTTCGCTTACCTGGCCTTGTCCGAGGACCTCCCTGATCATGAGCAGGGCGGAAGGCTTAAGGTACTGACTCGAGCAGGCTATGCCCATGGTGTTGCCATCTTGAATCACAGCAACAGGCCTTAATAGTTTATAGCTTCCTCAGACCCCAAATGGCGAACTGAGTGGGTTTCCGTGTATTCCGGGCCAGGACTACTCTTGGGCGGCTCTGGGCCGCTGGCGAGGTGAAGCTGCAGTGGGCCCAGAGCAGAGTGATTTTTTTGCTTCTTCCTTTGAACTGGGAAATGCACATGGTCCTGTATGATTTCAGCACGGTTCAGTATGGGAGGGCAGAGAGAGGATGGCTGTTTTGGTGGTTTGCTTCGTTTTGGTGGTTTGCTTCTTTCTTTAGGAATGGACTGCACGGCGACTCGCGTTCCCTGGCGAAGCGATTGGGGAAGTCCTGGCATTCCTGTCACGGCTTCGTGCTGTTTGCGAGGTGGAGATTTTTCAACATCCACGTGGAGCAAAGCACAGCTTCACTCAAGGACTGATTATAAAGCGCGAGTTCGCACAAGTTTGAATGCAGCTCCAAAACCAGGACATTGACAGTTTTCTGTGGCTTCAGTGCTCAATTCCGGATTGCAGGGTCTCCAGAGTTTAAGTCGGACTCATCTTCTTCAGTGTAAGGTTTGATGAAAACCTGAACCCTGAAATCCAAAGCCCGACAGTCTGAAGCTCCCCAATGCTTCCCACAGCCTACGTAGATTGAGAGGGATGAACCGAGCCACGTATCATGCTACTTCGACTAGAGTAGTCACACTCTACGGCCTTTTCAGCACCACTGCAACTGCGACGGCTACTGCCGCGCCATTGTTGTGAGTAGTAGAAGCGGTCAATGACCTTTTGTACTGTATTTGACTGGCCGGCGAGGGCTCAGCCTTCCAGCAGCCATCCGCGGCCTGCGCTTCTCAGCCATTGGTGGTACCGTTTGCTTTGCATCGCGCTGTTCAGAGATCGTAGGCCTTGAGCCAAGCCTCAAGAGACGTGTCGTAGTCTGATTCCGTGCTTCGACCTGCAGGGCTTCAGTCTTCGCAGGGCATGGGATGTTGTGTAGTGCTTGTATCATCAGCACAACTCAGCCGCGGGTTGGGGCTGCCCTGTGTGTAGTAGGGCAGGGTTGAATTCCAGACAGCCATCTCTTCCTCTCGAAGTGGTAGAAACCTAGCACATCGATGTCTGCAATGCCGGAAGTTTGATTGTTGTAAGTGCCTCGACTAGGACCACAAGTTGTTCTACTCAGCTCAGACCAGCCAGAGCTGCTTAGGTGTGTGCGCCGGGCAACTTTACGCCTTCCATGGCCGAGGGATACGGCGCTATCGCTTGGCCAATGCATCTGCGAATGTGCAGGCATGTGCAGGCTTTTGGGAGGGGGTGGATGCCCTGACGCTTTCTAAAATTGCGCTCCTTCTCATACCATTCAGTCGTGTAGTTAACTCATGATAGCTATTTCTGATACGTATGGTGATGATGGTTATACTGACAATTGATGGTGGTCTTTGTGGGAAGGGCGCCATGTTCGTGTCACGGGTACCATATTCTCATTTTGACAGTGAAGAGCCTTGGTACTGAGATGTTCACACTGTGGATAAGAAGATGACCATTGGGCAGGGCGAGGGGGTTGAGGCACTGCTTTTCTCGAACTGCAATTGGTTTTGTTTCTGGATTTGTGGTGGCCGGTGGTTTCACGTATATTCTCGGGACCGTCGCTGCAGGTTATCATCTGTTGGCACAATACATACATAAATCATACATACATGCATGCATGCATGCATATTCGGTGGCCCGATTTTCCAAAGAGGGGGGCCTAGATACGGCTATCTATACACATTGAGAGATGGACACATCACTTTCTTCGTTGAAGCCAAAAATCCTTGGCGGCTTGTCCGAGGACTAGGGAGTCTGCCCGAACCCCCTTCGGAAGCTTTGGAGAGAAGTGCATTTCTCGAGTTGTTGATCGGGACTCCTACACCCTAAACCCCAAGAGCCCTATCAGGTTATGAAAACGACGAAGAAGATTGTAAGTACTGGGACTTCCCAAGGGCAGAAGCCAAAAATGCCCCCCCCCCCCACCCGACGGAAGCTTGTGAGAAGACTACTGGCCAAAGTTATTCTCGTCAATGTTTCCAGTTACTTACGCCTCCACTCCACTGCTCCTGTGAGTGCTGCCAGACCTGCTCCGTGCCAGGGCGAGAAGGATCTGCTGGGGCCTTAGTGGGACTAAGGTCCAGAGCCGAGAGTCGAGGTTTAGACTTCTCCAGACGGGCGCTTTTTGCCGCAACACTTTGGCTGTTATTGTTTTTTTGGGGTGGGGCCCTCGGTTCTTTGGGTCCAGCTTGAACTCAAGGACTTGGGACTGCGCGGCTCCTGCAACGGCAGATGTGGACTGGGGATGAAATGAAGCTGAAAACAGCGCAGCTCAACGTGCCTCAGAGAGAAAAATGAAACGTGCAGTCTGCCGCTGCTTATGCTCACAACTTATCGCTTCAGCGCCAACACAGTTTTCGAGCTGAAGAGTTCAGTGCACTCTGCTTTGTCTTCCCCATCGCAGGAGCCAATCTGAGCTGCCGACGCTGATGTGCCTGTGTGACTGCAAGTCAAAACATTCCGGAATCTCTATTCCTTGGCACGGAAGGGAAAGGTGACGTGTTGGAGCTTCCCGGTCACGAGACTCAAGGAGGGGCATGACAAGGCGACGAAATCTGAAGGTTCAAATGGTGATGGTCATCATCGCCTGCATGATGACATAGATGAATGCTTTCGGTTTCCAAGTTGTCGTGCCTGTCCCAGGCGCAAGGTTGCCAGCACGGTCAACGGCCTGCCAATGGTAGTCGTACCGTGCGCTTTCGACAAAAATCAATGTACAGGTACAGGTCTTTTTGCTTTGTTGGGAAGTTCGCAACGCTTCGCTCTGAAAGGCTTTTCCGGGGTCCTCCAGATCAGGCAGGATCCACGTGCCTAGGATTTTCCCTGCAAGTTGTTGCAGTGCATGAAGCAGCAATCGCAAACCTCGCGAGAGAACCCTATAGATATTTCCTATGTCCGAGAGTTTCAAGCACGCGAATGAATTCGAACGTTAGGGACAGGAGTGAGGCATTGGCAGCAGCAGTAGCTTGGCGCCGGTGCAATGCACGAAGGTGCTGTTGTAGATTGTAGGGGCGAGGAGCAGAAAACGTCAATATGCCATGGAAGTGCAAGAATGTGTGCCCACACATGTAAATGCTTGAGTGCTTGTGCTGGAGCCCTTTGCTTGAAGTTGGGGCCTGATCCGCTGCAGCGAAACGACTTTGCAGGAGGCTGACATGCAGCAGGCAGACAAGGATTAAGTTTAAAGCCAAAGTAACAGCAAGTACCGTAGCATGTCCAAGACGGCGCCGAATGACGTGGAGGAGGACAGTTTGGAGCACTCTCGACGGCCCCAAGATCCAGCCTGGGACTGGGGTGACCGAGCAGTGCAGCCTTTCTGCATGAAGTGAGGCGTAGCTGTGTTTATGCCCTGGGGCCACCAAGGTATGCCGCACATGTGTTCTGGATGCTCAAGGCGCTCCGTGTTGACATGTTTCCGCCACGGATTAGTGATCTAGGCGCGCTGATCCGCCGGGCTTTTCTTGTGCATCACGGCTGCGGGCAGGAAGTTGGATGGGTGCTGCTCATTCCGGAGATTTCCTTGCCAATGGGAGCTGCCGCGGCCGGGCTGACTCTTGCTGGTGTTGGATTGCACTGCAGCCAGCGAGGCTTCGCACCTCTCCTCAAGATTGTTTGGGGGTACGATCTCGCGGGCACCGCAACACCTGAACACTTAGCTCAAATGTTCAGAAACCAGCCAGTCATTGTGGATCCTGCTCGGCTGCTGGTCAAGGCTGAGCTCGTTCTTGAGCTGGTGATGACGATCTGGCTATGCACGAATGTCTTCTGGATGACCAGTGGCTTTGGCGACAGCACTAACGGTTCACTAATGCATGAGATACGTGGAAAAATCATCCTGAATATCAGCTATCCTCAGAGCTGACCTAGATGCCAGATTTTCCACGCCAGTACCCGGTACCCACTGCCCTAGGTGAGGTCATCTACGACGAGCCGGATGTTAAGTTTCCCTGGAGCCTGTCTCCTCTTCTTCCAGAGAACAAGCACCTCCGACGGGATTGAAGCTTCTCTGGGATGTATAATATCTGAATAATTGGTAAACGAGTATGAGTAGCGGTATCCCCGCACATACAGGACAAGCCAACGAATCCCTTGTCGGGAAGGCTAGCTGATTGACTCAGTACCCGACAACCATGCATGAACTCCCAACAACAGTTTCTTGTTCTTGCCATGTGTCTCGAAATGTTGATTCGGCGCTTGTGCTTAACAAGATTTGCTCACACACATCTGGTTCCTGGTGGCCCAGGCCCGTCTACTCAACGATGGAGTACATGTCTTCCATCGGCTTCTTCATTGCCGTGGCGATCTATCTGCTGGGTCTTGGCGTTATCACCTTCTGGAGCCTTGGCTAGAGCGCCACTTGCGCATGGCTGTTGCCTTTGGTGGTGAGGGCAATGATTCGAGAGTTATAGTAACAAGCTGTGAGGATGATTACTATGTCCATCAGTGCTAGTATCGTTCATGTTATTGTTCTTGCCGTTGCTGTTGCTGCTGTTGCTGCTGATCTTGTTCGTCGTGGTGGTGGTGCTGGTGGTGCTGGTGGTGCTGGTGGCGGCGGTGGCGGTGGTGGTGGTTCTGCTGGTTGATTGATTGAGTGATTAATTGACTGAGTTAATGAGTGGTTGATTAATCGATTGATTCATTGATCCATTGATCGATTTTGTGGTGGATTGGATTGATCTGGACTCATAGGTTCATTAATGGTAATGATTAGTAATGGCTGTCTTTTGGGAAATTCTAGTCCTGTCCTGATCCAGCCATTTCTTAGGTTGGGCTGCGAGACGGCTATACACTGAATATCGCAACCCGCAGGGAACTCTGCCTTTAAGCTTCGGTTCCTGTCAGGTACGTGCATCCCAAGTACCAGCTGCCCTCCTCAACCTTTGCCAGCTTCCTGCTCCAAAGCCCCTGGGCCCGTGAGCACAGCTGTTACTCCCTAAAGTTGCGAGAGCGTAAAGGTCCTAAACCCGAGACCCGAGTGCTTTTGGTTCAGAGCATTCGGTTGATTTGTATCAGGCTTTTGGTTGACAGTATGAGGGGCTTTTTACGACCTCAGGAACATTGGCGAGAGTCCCTGTTGGGGTGCCAGTAATACAAGCTTTACGGACTACATCAAATGCATGGATCAGGCGCCATCCGGCTTCCTGCTTGTGTGCATGCTTGCTGTGGTCCCACAGGGTTTTTAGACTAGAGTGGGAGGCTTTCTCTGAGAAGCCCATGGTGCTCGAGAACAGAGATTCCGGGAACGAGGGCCTAGGCAAAAAGTGCGGTCGCTACCAAGCTGCAGGTTGCCACAAATTGCGCATGCATCATTTCAAGAACTCGAAGTTTTTCTGGCGTACATGGTGGTGGTGGTGATGCTGCTGCTGTTACTGCCAATTGTCGATTGTGCTTCTTCCAAACGAACGACGCAACCCCGACCAGCGCTTCACTGAGAAAAGTAATCTCCACACACTTCGTATCCAGATATCCTCTGCATAGCTACCGACCTCGTGGAATCGAGACCGTGGTCTAAGCATAAAGCCTAGATCGGCTAGGCTACCTCTGCAGCTGGTGCCTGAAGGCAGGCCGGCGTGGCGGGATGCTACTACTCAAAAGCATGTGAGTTTACATATCTGGGCTGAAGAATGTAGTAAAGATTCAGTTTAAGATCTGGGGTGCCCGGGAAACTCCAGAGGTCGATGCCTCAAAAGTATATGGTGGAGCATCCTAAACTGGCATCCCGGTAGAGTGACCCTGGACTGGCAGAAATGGGCACAGGATTTCTTCTGGGCACAAGAGCGGTTTTGGCCGGCAATATTCACAGACCTCATCACAGCATCTCGCCTGCAGACCAGCCATTGAAATCGAGCCGACATTGATGCGCCTTAGAGGGCAGGATCGACTGACACAGTGATTTCCTTTGGCGAAGCCCAGGCTTTTTGCGTCGTTTTGAGTCACCAACAGGGACCCTAGTGCATAACCACAAACAGCGCGATCTTTAAACTGTCCAAACAGGACCCCGACATCGAGAAACCCCGGTTTGTCTCGCAGAATATTGCCTGCACAGACAGCATCAGGTGCCCATGCTGATTGTCAATGCTCGGCTTGAAAGCGGTGGGTGGCATAAAATTCGTCGCAACAGCTGGTCCTGGGCTGTCTGGTCGATAGCGAGTGCCGTTTGGATCACCGGTGAGCATCTGGGCGGCACGCCTTTCTTGACTGTACTTGCCCGCACCCATTGTGGTGGCAAGAGCGATTTCGGTTGCACAAGAAGCCTGTTCCAGGCTCAAGTTTCCCGGGGTAGCGATCTTCAACTATGTCACCGGTGCACTGCTGTTTGCGGCCTTCGTCATGCTGGCTAGCAGCTACGAGCACTACAAGGAGCGCTCCTTGTCGACGCCACTGCATGTCATATCTGCATCATGTCTCGTAGGCTGCGGAGCTTCGGAGATCTTCTTCAATGTGTGAGACCGACAGCAGCGATAACACTGATTACACCTCGGATGAAAGCAAAGCTTGACTCCTGTGTGCCTTCAAGTCTGCTAGAAGTTAGACTTCAGAAACGATGACCTGCTTGTGACTCTGGCTAGGCACAGTAGTGACTAGTAGTGTCGCACATGTACTTGTGTCTCCCTTGTGCTGAGATGTCAGGAAAATCTGAAGCAGCCTTTGGCTTGAGTCGATCTGCGAATACATGGTCTGAAGCAGCTCTTTAAATGTATTAACATATGACCTTGCGCATTCCGACAAGCTGCGCGCCTCGAGAACTTGGAGTTAGATAGGAAACCACATGCAACAACGAGTAAAGCAAGCGTATGCGAGGACCTGGGGCCATCACAACCGTATTTCTGCAGCTCCCAGAAAGCTTGAAATGAACACGGGATACCGCGCACCTCCACCCCGGCTGCATTTACAGGGAGTGGAGCATGCTCTCATATAGAGACACTCTGTTCGTGTCCTCGTGAGTGAATTTGTTGTGGGCTGGCCGGAATTGACAGGACACCCAAAGCATTGGTGGAATGTTGTTTGGCGGCTGACTGTTTGTTGCGTTGTGTGAGTGTATGTTTCCGGGGTACTCAGCAAAACAGGGAAAGGAAGTGCTGTAACCATTTCCTGGTCTCAGCATTGTCGGGTCACGCAGGTGCCGAGCTGTTGAGAGCTCATACAATAGGGGATCGTAAAATTTTCATGTGCGGCCGCAAGATCAACGGTGGGTATGTGGATCCATGTAGCTTCCAAAATCAACGTGCAGAACGTGGATTGCCGTGGATTGCTGTCAGCGGTGCATAAATCTAGCCACAACCACAGCGTCCCCAACGTTTCGTGAAAGCTGAGCTCGCGCGAAGTACTACATGTAGCGTCCGCATGAGGTTCCGCGTTGCGTCCGCGCTCCGGTGGCGTGAATTCTCGCATACTCTCACAGATTGATGGGTGACAAAGCCGGCCCTGGTAACAGAGAGCGGAATCCGCGAGCTTTCGCATGAAATGCACTAGGCCAGATTGCCTCAAGAGATTGTCGTACCTGACTTGACTGAAGAGCAGCTTAGCCATGCCTAGTGTGCAACATTGTCCAACTTGTGTTGCCGTGGTCACCTTGCTGGCGCTTTCTTGCTGCCTTTGCCATGCGTAGCCTGGGACTATCACACGCTTATTTTCGCAGACACTCTGTCTGTGACCGCGTGAGTGAAAATGCTGTGGGCTGGCCGGAATTGCAGAGGAATCTGCGGAATTGTCTTGAGTGGAGTTACTGCCGCCCGTCCACAGATGTTGGTTGACAGAACACCCAAAACATTGTTGGAATGTTGTTTGGCTGGCTGACTGTTTGTTGCGTTGTGTGAGTGTGTGTTTCCGGCTACTCAGCAAAACGGGGAAAGGAACTGCTGTAACCATTTCCTGGTCTCAGCATTGTCGGGCCAAGCAGGGGTTTGGCTTGGTGTGCTTGCCCATGTTTGCCCCATGATATGCGACGTGGTGTTTCCGATTCTGCAAGTCTTCAAATCATACATGATCGCGCAGCTTGTTAACCGGCCTAAATGAGCCTATTGCGGCTGTTGAGTTATGTTATCGATATTTTGAATAAAGGAGGTGAAAAGGGGGGTCAAGGTAGGTTGGCGGGCCTTCGCCAGAGCGGCAATGGGCTGAGACACTTGGAGCATGGCTTTAGGACGACGTTACTTTCGTGGCCATGCCGTGTCCACGAACCCCAAAACCCCTTTGGATCTTTTTAAATCACCGGTCCCGCATCCGAAGCACGATGCGGTCTGCTTCCGGCTTGACGATGTACATGGCTTCATGGCAACTGTGTGTATGTGATGTGTGTGCAGTCGTGCCTGTACCAACTTCTTGCCAACAAACGCCAGACGTCACAACGTGGTTTGTGGAGCAAGCCTGCTTTAGAAGCGTTGCATGTATTCAAGTGTGATCGATTGTGACAGCGTCGTAGTAGTTGTACAGGCGAGCTTAGGTCATCAAGTTGTACACGAACTGTGGCAGTGAACCGAACCTGGACTGCAATGACGTTCAGCCTGCTGAGACCACGATATACAATGAATGAAAGCTTTGACAGATGCTTTTCGGAGCATGAACTGGCAGCCGCGTTTCGGAGGCTAAAGTGGCAGCTGTGTGAGGCTTTTCCTCTTCTACAATGCCACCGAAATTGTGTGTTGGCGTTCTGCTGCTTTGTTGTATTCCGCTCCCGGCTTTAGTTGAGCCCAATGCTGACTGGAGTGACTCCGCAGCCTTCTTTGGGATTCGAAGAGGTGAGGAAGCTCGTATGTTCTGTGGTGCCAACTTGTTAGTCAGAGCTGTCCTGTCCCGAGCAGGGGGCAAGAGTAGAAAGCCCTGTCTTCAGACTGCCTCCCATGTTCATACCACAGTCCAACTCAAGACTCTAGGGGTTCGAACGATAGTTCCAAAAGGAAGGGAACTTGGAACATGGAGCAAGCAATGCAGATGATTACCACAGCCTCTGGCGAGCTCCTGAGCTCAGGTGTTTCCAGGTTAGCATGTAGCACCCACAGTTTTCTCGGCACTGAGGTGTCGTGTACGACAGCCTGCAGTCCGTATTGAGCTTCGTGGCCGAAGGCTGCAGCCTTTGCCAGGCCAGCGGGAGTGCAACCGGCTGGTTTCACCTGTAGGACCACCCCGTGCCAGCCCTGCAGTGCATCCTGCCCTGTACCTTCAGGTTCCCGGACATGCTTGGGAGGAGCGACCACTTGAATAGCTAACGGCTGTTTGCTGCATGTCTGGAGCTCGTGTCTTTCCACCTTCTCCGGCTCTTTGTGTTGATTTCCCACTTGCAGCCAAGAAATTGCCGCTATTTGCACAGTCGAACTGCAGCACCACGAAAAACAAATAGCCCTTGTTTGATTTAAACTGTAATAATTACTGTTGCCATGACCATCATGATAATCAGTATGGGAATTATGACACCGTGGCTGCGGCGCTGCTTCTGCTACGACGACGACTGCTACCAAGTTCTTATTCGAATAGCAATAATAAAGCTGAAAACAACAATAGTAGAAATAATCATATCCAGAGTAGAACAGTAAATACAACAATATGATTAGTAGCCGAGGCGTTATTATGTAATAGCTCGGAACATGAACTGCCCATAAAGATCTCCTTTAACCCTGGAGACCTCCCTCCTGTCCTCCCCCCGCGCAAAAACAGCAAGATTCCGAGGTTAAGCCAATGAAACACCCTAACACATGCCGGTATGCCCCAAAACGGTCGCCGAGCTCATTGAAAGCCAACAGGAGAGCTACCGGGCTGATTGGAGACAGTCCCCAACATGACTTCAGTTTGTGCAGCTTTCACATCTTGCGCCGGACGTCTCATCGGGGCTTTCGGTAAATCAAGAGGTTGCTGAAGTCATATTGACAAGCTAGTCCTACCCGATCTGTGCGCAACATGTCCGCAAAGTGCACTTGTTATTTCAATCCCGTTGACCTGGTTGCAAGGTTGATGCGTGGCATAGGCAGCTATCTTGGAGCTGCTCGGGCGCATAAACACCGCAGCATCCAGGATGTGTGACTGTTCATGACGGAACTTGGTAGCGCGCACACATAAAAGTTCATGTTTCATCGGATTTTTGCCGTCAGGTCTTGCCTTTTTGCCAGTACCGCACGGCGTGCAGAGTGCACGCAGAGCCGAAGGCGGATGCTTCTGTTGCGATTTGCAGGGTGCTTGAAGTCACTAGTCTTGAAGGGAAGCCACACCTGTCAGGAACTTGTGGCCCATCTTGTTGGCCTTGTGCAGCCGGAGAGGCCCAAGGCTTGGCATTTTTCGTGCCGTTCCGGTCATCCGCTGTCAGGATGGAAGTCTACACGTTCACATTGGGGCAGCTTTGCCACCCCGAAGACCGGGAGCAACGCCTTCTTCGCAGTGACTTTCAAACTCGTGAGGGTTACAGAGGTCAGGCTGACTTGCGTGGTCCAACTTGCCTTGTAGTGACATGAAGATTCCGTTTGAGTTTTGCATAGTCTGGCATAGTTTTGCATTTGTGCGCCTGGAAGGCCTGGAATGCTTGTTTTCGACCAAGCTGTCGTACTGGTGGAGCATGAACCCAGCCGCTTATGTGGATGTGCTGTTAAGCTTGCGGAAGCACCGCGCAGCAAGCCCAGGGCTGCAGCATGTGATTAACGAGCTTGCCAGCAAGCTCTTGTGCCACGGGCCAGACAGGCGGGCTCGACACTTTCTCATCCGAGATGTCTTGGAGATGCTCAGGTCAGCTGATTACAACGACCGGTACTGGGCGATGAAAACCTTAAGGCGCTCTACGGCCGACTTGGGCAGGTTTACGAGCAAGTGCAAGGCAGCTTTAGGGGCAATTTTGGTTCAGAAGCCGAACAGCAGAGTGGAGCATGTTTTTGCCACATTGACTGTCGAAAAGCTGGACGAGCTGTCCTGTCGTGCCTACTTCAGCAGGCAACAGCCACTTCGTTAGACGGGATGTAAAAGAAGAGCACCGAGAGCATGTACAAGCTTGGTCCCGCTGCTGGTTGATGGTCCGATTGACGACAAGCGCTGAACAGATGGATCCGACACTGCCTTGGTTCATCTTGCTGCATCTCTGCTGGATCTGGAAGCTCCCAGCATCTGCATGCCGATCCTGCGCATGGACTCCGATGATGTGGCGACGACGCAAAAAGGTGTGCCCAAGGGCCATTAGTGATATCATGACAGGAGGCCTCCTTTGCAGCATCACACGGTGCCGCCTCTTTGGCTGTGTGTGCAAAGTCCCACCGATTACAGTTATGCTCCCGGCTTCAATTGTAGCGGAATGTCGTGCTTGCATGGTGCAGTGCTCACATGAAGAAGAGAACTGTAATCTTCTCGAGTTTTGCGGAGCTTTTGAAAGCTCTTACAAGGGGGGCTGGTGCAGCTTACATGTGTGGCCGCATCCAAAGGTGCGAGTTTTGTGCGTAGGGCCCAAGTTATGTCTCGGTGTGACGCAGAATGTGGGTCTTTATAGTGGCTTCTTGGTTGAATGGCCGATTCACGCCACGAGAGCCTTTTTGAGGATTCGGTGAAATCTGAGGTTCACAACTGTGTAATTACTACATGGAGTGTACACGTGAGGTTTAGCTTTTGCTGATGCGTATTGTCAGATTCTCGCCGCTGATCTGCAATTCTCTGTTGCAGCGTCTGCACACTGGTTACGCATAATCTCGCGGATTGATGCATAACAAACACGACCCCTCCAAAAGCAGAATCCCCGACCTTTGGCTGAATTGCTTGACTGCAGAGCAGCTCTGCCAAGCCTAGCGTGCAAGATTTCGCAACTTGTGTTGTCGCAGTCACCTTGCTGGCGCTTTCTTCGTGCTGCCTTTGCGATGCGGGAAGAACCAGCATTAGAGGAGGCCAATTTTGCGATTTGTGGATGCTTGCCTTGACCCAAGAGGTTCGCGTGCAGGTATATCTGCTCTCCGTCTTCTTTCCGTTTCCCTTCCACTTGGCCTTGGAGACGGGAGGTTGCCGAAGCACTGAAACTTCGCGAAAATGACATTGGAAACGTTTTGCGGATGTCAAGGCACCGAGTGGTCTTACGGCGCGCAAGGCGTGTGCCATAACCCGCCCGGCGAAGATCCGGTGTCTTGGCCTTGGTACTGCAGTGGTGGAATGCTCCTGTTATGCTGATGGCATGTTGCCATGTTTCAGTCCATGCTCATGTGCTGTGGTTGTTCTGCTTGTCATGCTCTTCGTTTGGGGAAGCGTGTTGGTGGGGCACCGGGCCGATGTGGAACCATGCGCGTTGTTGAATGCCAGAACTTCAGCCATCTTTTCGTATTTGGAATGCCTGCGGGGCGCTGCAACCCTGGATCCTTTCGAGCGGCGATGGAGGAGCCCTCTATCATCCTCTATCCCTCTTTGGCCCGTCCACTTGCTTTGGCTGGCTGCGCAGTGCGTGTCGCGAGTTGTTGGATCATATGTTTGAAGGGCCTAAATACCGAGTGTTATGTTGGAACTGTGGCACACGATGTGGCATACAAAGCCTGAAAGTCTTAGAATCGTAATTGCAATGTCGTGCGCGGCTCATTTGCTCATAGTTGCGCTTGCGACTCTGGGACATGATGGGGCGCCTCGTCTCCCGCAGTGCATCACAGGTTGTTCGTCGAGCCAATTACTATGGTTATGAGAATGACTACTATATACTTCTATGAATATTACTATTGTTAGTGTTATTGTTTGTGCGACTGTTATTGAAGTTGCAGTCACTTCTACCGCTACGGCCACGGCTACTGCTACTGCTGCTGTGGTAATCACCACTGCTACTACTACTACTACTACCACTACTACTATTACTACTACTACTACTACTACGACGACGACGACTACTACTACTACTACTACACTACTACTACTACTACTAGTACTAGTACTACTAGTACTACTACTACTACTACTACTACTACTGCTACTGCTACTGCTACTGCTACTGCTACTGCTACTGCTACTACTGCTGCTGCTGCTACTACTACTACTACGACTCCTGCTCCTACGCCTAGTTACTACTGCTCCCGCTGCCGATCTCCTTGTCCAGTGTTTTTGCCTTGCTCTTCCCACGACAGCGCATGGTGTCCCGCGCCAAAGCAGCGCTACGCCGCTTCCACGGCGCCCTCGGCGGTTTATTCCTGGCCGCTCTGGGGGCTCGACGATCCTTGCTGGCACACTGCAGCGTCGATCTGGCTTTGAGGAAACTTTAGCAGGTTTTTGTCAGCGGTTCCGAGAGAAGGGGGCAGCAGCAGTGAAATCATGTTGCTGCATGCTGCCGCCAATCAGGCTTCCAGGTTCTTGTGAGTGAAGGTCAGACGCGCCCGCCACAGCAGCATCCATCTCGATGTAGCTCGAGCTTTCAATCTTGAATTGGGAACGGTGAAGGGCTTTGGGTTGGTTTGTGAACATCTTTTGTCAGCCGAATTGGTAGAGTTCGGGGCGCAGGAGCAAAAACCGAAAGCATAGTCCCTCTCAGCAGCATTGGCAGATATTGGCAGCGATAACCTCATGTTTCATTAATTGGCTTAACATGTCCTGCCACACTTCCTGCCTTGAGCTCAGGATCCGCCCCGGTCGCATCAATGTATTCGGACATGCTGGGCCCCTTGGTGACTTGGCCCCCGTCGGTGTTACATTGAGTGAAGAAGTTCCCGTGGGACGAATGGAGCTTGCGAAGACGACACCACTTCACAGAACCAACTACTGCCATATTCAAACAGGCCTGCTTTCAACCGCAAATGCTCAAACACTGAATTGAAGGTGACACAAGCAAGTAGACCGGTTGCGAGGGCGACGACAAGTCTAACGGTTATCTAACGATAACACCTGCAGGAAGTACAGGCAGAGCGCATGATTACAATTGCAGTCTTTTCACCGGACACGCATGCCACAGCGCACCTCACGAGAGCCGCCACAGATCCTACAAGTCACAGGTGGGGCATCAGCGCTTTGCAGACTTGCCCCCACCGGGTAAAGCCAGAGGGGGAAGATTGGAGCATGAGCATCTTCGCTGCAGATTCGTGACTTCGGTGCTGAGTAACTACTCGGGCGGAAACAGTTGTGGCTGCAAATGCGCTGCACAATGGGGTGGCGACTGGCTGGTCGAGAATTTGCTTGACTTTACATTGCTTTCAGCAATAAGAGCGTATGTATGCCGGAAAGTACCCGATGCCTCATGCTGACTTTCATGGCCGATGAACCGTTGCTTTATGCTGAATTTCGTGGCCTGTGATCACTCTCGTTGCACCGTCTTTGCTCCAAAACCCAGAATCCTGAACTACCAGATAGGGCAGCATCTCGACAATATCCTTGCCTGCCTACGCAGTGTGCCGAGGAAATCATAAAAAGATAGGCAGAGATAAATAGGTCAATAGTTATTTAGAGTCTGGGAAAATGTATTTATTAATATGTCTAGCAGCATGTAGCGTTTTCGGGTTGGATCGCCTAAATACAAGGGATGCGCGATGGGTGGCGAGATTACAAGTATTATGATCGGAACAAGATCATGGCCATGGACCGCACGGTCTTGATGACATGTGTGGTGAAACATGCCCGTCGTGTTAATGTTGATCACTGTGATGTTCGCTTTGCCATGGTGTCATAGTTCAACCAGCAAGCTTTCACTGGCTGTCCCATGCAGCTAATGCTTACAGTGTGTTATCAGTAGAGGGAAGGGAATCAGGCAGCAAGATCATGAGCATGGGTGAAAGGTACGGCGCCGAGCCCCGCGATGACCCCAGCGTGCAGCGCCTGGTGGCAAACGTGGATCCTCATCTGTCTCGACATCAGATGAGAGTAAACGCCGTAATTCACTGATTGTTGCCGTTGATCTTCTCAGCTTACGTTAGCGCACAGCACAAATGAGGTTGTATAAAAACCCCGGTATGAATCCCTTATCCCCAAACTGGGTTATCGTTTTTTTTTTTTTTACTCCTTATCGCTTTACAGGGTATCAAGGATTATCACTTATGACAAGTTTGGGGCACAGGCCTGGCTCTTGGTGGCTGGCAAGATCTTACAACCCATCTGCAATCAACAATTGCGACTCCAAAAGGTCCACAGGTCTCAAGAACAGGTGAACAACACCTCAACTTGCTAGCCGGCACGGGTACCGGATGGCTCATGTCCTTCGAAAGGCACCTCTGTCAAACAAANCCAAAAGGTCCACAGGTCTCAAGAACAGGTGAACAACACCTCAACTTGCTAGCCGGCACGGGTACCGGATGGCTCATGTCCTTCGAAAGGCACCTCTGTCAAACAAAAGTTATCGTTTTGTTATCGTTTTGGACACTCAACTTGCCTCGAATTTTGGAGGTTTCATGTAGCAAGTCTTGACGTCTCAGTTTGCAGCGGTGCAGCCTGCACAAGCAAGTACAGTCTCTNTTTGTTATCGTTTTGGACACTCAACTTGCCTCGAATTTTGGAGGTTTCATGTAGCAAGTCTTGACGTCTCAGTTTGCAGCGGTGCAGCCTGCACAAGCAAGTACAGTCTCTCAAGCCTCGGTTTGTACAAGCGCAGCCTCTCAAGCCTCAGCGAGCCTCAGTTTGTGCAATTGCAGGCTCGAAAGCCTCAGTCTACACGAAGCAATAGCAGTAGCAGTAGCAAGTTCTGTAGGAGCAGTAGCAGCAGTAGCCGTAAACCGTAGGTAGTGGTAATCGTGATAGGACNTCATGTAACATACATTCAAACATTATCGTTTTATTTTACTTCTTATCGTTTTACAGGCTGAACAACACAAGGGGCATCCTAGACTAATCTACAAGAACCCCCCTTGTTATACAACCTCAAATACAAATACAGGCTTCTTGCCAGTGCTTCGCCATGTCAAGGATCCTGCCATGCGAGCCAATCCACAGCCACAGCCCTGCTCCTTGATGGCTGTTAGTAGCAGCATTTCGACATTGCTGTTGTCATAACACAGAGAGTTGTCACGGCAATCAGTGTCGGGTAAAGTTCAACAGACATGGGTCTTTGCATGGAGGCTCGTGGTTGTAAATTCATAGTCTGAAATCCCGTTTGCAATCATTGTGGAAGGAGTATTGCTCCAGTGCTACAGGCGAGTCGACACTGCAGTCATGGCCGAACTACGAGCAACGGTGCCGGAAACGCTCTGGCTGCTAGTGTTACCAGTCTTGCTAGTTGCCACTCGGCCGGTGAAAATTAACGCATTCCCCCCTCGCATCATTATCATCATCATCATCAGCAGCAGCATCATCATCGTCATGAACATCATGGTCAACATGATCATGATTATCACGATCATGATCATCAAGGTCATGACCATCAAGATCATGGTCATGATCATCATCTTCTTCATCCACACCATACCCTCCTTGTCAGCCTTCCGTTCAGATTCTCATCCTCATCTCCACTATAGACTAGACAAAGAACTGGAACCGCCGGATTGTAAGTCTGTAAGGTATGGAAAGCTGTCTCACTCAAAGCCAGGCTACGACTTGGTGGTGCTCGGTGTGACTGGGCCAGTCTTTCAGAAAAGCATGTTTCTTCGTTCCCTGATGAGCAAGAAGCTTCGCCCTTCGTTTCTGGAAAGCCCACCTTCTTGAACAAAAGAGCAGGCGCTGAGACCGTTGGTTTCTCGTTGTTGGGATATGGCCTAGCGGCAGTGCTCTCGCTGTGAATCCAAGGCTGGCGTCGCGGGTCTCATCAGCTGCAACTTGCCGGGCAAGCCCTGTGATTGTTACAACTATTGCCATCGACACTGATGTTGCAGGTGTTGGTTGGCACTGCATTCACTGCTTTTGTCATGATGCTTCTGGCGGCTTCTCGTGTAATGGTCTGTGAGCCGGCACGATGTAGGACGAGCCAACTAACATCATCTGTGCACCCTGCTGAAGATCAAGGCATTGTTGGTCGACAAATGGGTCGGAAGATCGCTATGGTTGCACCTCGCCTGGGACAACTGAAACCTGTTCTTCGCATTCTGTCGTTATGGATGGCTCTTCTAGCGCCACCGTCAGCTCTCATCATCGGACTACTGCAACATCATGATTCTCCCGGGTAGCTTCTTGATTATTGCTCGCTAACATGGGTTGTTTGCACTGTTGATTGTGAGTGCTAGTATTCCGCACCATGATTCGTGATGAACCCTGGTATCGGCTATTGATCAGGCCATCGCAACCCGCTCACCAGCCCTTCGCGACACAAGTTGTGGGAAAGGTCTATGTAGAGTGGATGGGGATCACGAGCTTGAAACACTCGCTAGGATTGTGTTATTTGAACTGATGGCTGCTACTGCTTTTTGTTTGTCATTGGTATTGTTTATTGTTGGGTTCAGTGGCATTCTCTCTGCAGGTACTTGTCAATTGTGCTTGCTTTACACCAGTTCAGAAACTCGTCGCTTGGATCCGTGCCTGCATCTACGAGTGTGTGTGTGTGTGTCGAGTTGTACTTGCTTAAGCCATGCTCCGTTGAGCTGCCTTGCTTGTCGTTGCTCATGGGGACGTCTACGAGCATTACCTATTCACACCCAGCAATTGGACTCTGTGGCTTCCGCAAAATGGCTGGCGCAGTTCGATGTGCAGTGGTCAGCCAAGGAACAGCATTACATGGGCGGCGACTGTCTGAACACTGGATGCGTTCCATCCAAGGCGTTGTTCAGGGTCAAACTATGACGTTTCCTCTAAAGCTGAGCCCCTGCTGTTTCCATCTCCCGGAGAAATTAGAGTATAATGGGCCCCGAAACCACATTCTAATTATAATGCCCCTGCTCGCTTGAGACGGTCGGAACCGTGGATTCACCTCAACACCCAAACTTGTCTTTCAAGTTCGCTCTGGTTCTGCACCCGGGACCCAAGCACATGGCACATGGCTCGGTCTTCCAGGCCCTTATCGCGGCCGCGCAGGCAGCACACAGGGTCCGAGATGCCAGCCGCTTCGGTGTTACACTGAGGCCGGTACTGCGCCAGAAAAGTATGATCGCTGTCAGTGTCAAGAGTTCTTGTTCCTTGCAGAACCCTCAATCGTAGGCAGGCTGCCAAATGTCCTCATTGTTGATTGTGTTGGAATGCAAGTGATCCAGGAGTTTGAGACTCCGAACTTGTGACATGCCTGAGACTGTCGAGACGAGGTGAAGCTTTGGTCGTTGGAAGCTGCACTTGGCCCTAGATTTGCGGCCCATCCCCGAACCCCAGAGAGTCGGCACCCAAATCGTGCCCAGCCAAGAAATGGGAGGCCGGAGGACGTCACTGTCGATTTTGAGGCCGCGATGGGCCTGAGCGTTGACACAGTGGTTGTAGGGGTTTTGCGGCATCTGGGTAAGAAGAAAATCGATCTTTTGAGGTCGCAAATAACCATCTAAACCTTGTGATTCGAGCAGTTCATGGGTTTGGGACCGACACAGGATACACTTCATCTCGGCTAGACCACCCAGAAAGCTTGGAGTGAGGACGTGGCCGTGGTTTTGTTCCGAGGAGAGTGAGCATTCCACCTCGTCGCTTGCGCCTTCTTTGCGTGATGTTGTTTGCCACGAGGCTGTCATGTCGCGCATGCGACAAATTCGTGCAGAAATCTCCGAACACGACTCGGTGCATCGGTACACCGTTGATGTTGGCGTCGACGTGTTCTCTGGTCGGGCAAGGTGCGATTGCCCGGCCTTCCTGAGCTGTCATTTGAGGATGCGCAATTGTGAGTACGACCAAGGTTCACAGACAGCAATGCGCTTGTCCTTAGCGGGGGCGAGAAGCTACGCTTCAGGAAGTGCATCCTGGGGACTGGCGCTACTGCCAAGGTGCCGCCTGGTGAAAGCTGTGCTTCCTGTTCATCAGCTTTCATCACCATGAGCAGAATCGGCGCGAACATCAGTACACAGCATTTTTATTGGACGCTGAGCGAGCGGGCTCTGCTCATAGCGGGCGAATTGTATCTGCCCTGGCACCAGACTGTACAGGAAACGAGCGAGGGAGAACTGCACTTTGGCCTACGCAGGGGAGTAGTGAACCGTTCGCCGCTGCCAGCTTGAGTGGAGCCGGGCGCAGCCCAAGAGTGGGCGCCGAACGGGCGGTGCCCGAGATGCCTTTGGACGGTGTCCCGGCCGTTCCACTCAGTGTTTGTAGGCACTCCGCGGGCTTTGCGTGCCAGGCCGCCTTGCGGGCGTTTGCCCAGCTATGCGCCGTTTACGTAGTGAGACACCTGCTGCCTTGTCCTTTAGGGCCTCATTGGCTCACGGGGTGAGACTTCCTCCGACACCCTCAGTATGAGTCACCGCGTCCGGTACTCATGAACCAAATGCTGGAGGGACGTGCCAATGGCCGGACCCCCGAGTGCCAGTCTGGTGGCGTCCCACACTTGGTCACTCCCAGCATTAGGCGATGGGCCGTAAGGATCGGTCAAGCAGCGACCTAGGAGTCACACTGGCAAGGTCACATTGGTAAGGCTGCTGGCGCCAGATGGCTGTCTGGGTGTCGCGCTAATGCGGCACTGCACTCGGGCTCAGCTTTTTGTATTTCCTTCTGGAAACATGCGATGTCCCGGCAGGGAAGAAATTGCAGTATGTCCGCACCGAGCGGAATGTCAGGTGAAAAATGGTGAACAGAAGCGCGCCTTGTCCCTCAGCTAGAGGCCTCAGCGAAAGGCGGTGCCCCCCCTACTGAGCCAGGACCGGGACGGTGTCCGCTCCGGGTCATGGAGCTTGGAGACAAACAAAAAGCATCATTGATGCCAGCGATCGGGCTGCCACGGTTGCCAAGGCCGTTTGGGAGCAGCTCGCCGATCTTCATGCCAATACCAGCGGTTGTCGTCCTCCGCCTCGCGCTGGTTCTGACGTGGGTAGCCACGGTCAGCAGGTCCTCGTCCTGCCGGAGCGAGAACTCGACTTGGTTCCAGGCCGGTGACCGCTCGGAACTTTTGGAAGGCCGTTTCTCCATGTGTAAGTTTAAGAGTGGCTCCCTCCTCTTCCGAGTTGCCCGTGGCATAATGTATTACGCAGCGGGTGGAGTTGTGGGCTCTCTTCGCAGCCGCGTCGTAGATCGTCTGGAAGGCCAGCGCGAAGAGCTTGAAGTTGGCCTCGGAGACCTCCCGCCTTTAGAACGATAGTCGTATAGCATGCTGAAGGAAAGCGTGGAGGCCTCCCACCCACAGGGTGGCTCTGGGGAGGACCTGTTCCTCCTCCCAGAGGACCTGGCCAGCCTGATTTCGAGTCGTGGTGGTGGTGGCTATAGTGAGGCGACCCTCTTCTGAAATGACCACTTTGCCCGAGACTTTCTTGTCACGCAGAGGAACATTGGGCAGGTCACACACGATCGTCGGGGTCTTGGCCAGGGTCTCCATCCGCGATCTCCAGACCGCTCCGAACTCCGCCGCCTGCAGGACTCCGTGGACGTCCGGCTCGACCAGAGCCTGGAAGTCTGCCACCGCTGTGACCCACTCAACAAAGTCTTTGGTGCTGCAGAGCTCAGGGATGGTGCGCTGGCGGGATGGCTCCGGCTCGGGAGCCTTCGATCGCTCGTACGGCACGCTAGTTTCTGCGGGAGGCGGTGCCTGTGTGCCCGATTCATCCTTCGGGTTTGGGGCGCCGGCGGCGCCGGTCCCTGTGGCGCTTGCTCGCGCCTGCTGCGCCCTTTGGTCGTAAGCGGCCTGAGAGGCGTGGTGCCAGTTCTCGCTTGCCCCCGAGCGCCGCAGATAGCGACGCTGCAGGCCGGCATCAGTGGCAAACTCGACCGGGTTTCCTGCTCGGCTCGGCAAAACGCGCAGGCTAGGTATTCGCCGGCAGGATTCAGGCAAAGGCCCTTGGGCACCAGCTCTTCCGCTAGAGCGCGGGTGACCGATCCATAGTACTGGGGCCATTGCTCCACCAAGGTCATGATTTTGTCCAGAAGATTCCACCTCCAGGGCAGTCATGATGTGGGCTTGGACCGCAGCGAGATCAGGCGGCTGGGCAGGTTGAGGCGGGGCCCGGGAGCCAGAGGCGGTGCCCCCACCAGAGCCCGAGGCGGTGCCCTGGCTGGCAGCCGCCTGCACTTCCTGCAGTACAGAAGGATACTGTCGTGTTGAGCTTGCTTGCCCGCCGCGTGGCCCTTCCAGCCTTTGTTCCATTTCCAGCATCTCGTCAGGGCAACCATTTGGCCGCCTGCTGTGCGGAAGCAATCGTTGGGTAGGCCGTTAGGCTGGGCCGTCTTCAGCGCCGGCTCATGGGTCTCCTGCAGGAGGTAGATGGGGCCCAGACCAAAGCCCAGGACCCAGCCTGCTGTCAGGGGGGTCCCTGTCCCCTGATAGCGGTCCGCCTTGATCACTCGAAACAGTTCTTCGCAGAAAGCCATGTACCTGAAGCCGCTGAGGTCCTGCTGGTCAACCAAGGTCGGACCAAAGCAATGATGCAAGGCCGCCAGCATTAGAGGGTCCAGCAGGATGCCCTGGAAGATATGATCCTTTCGCGTGCCAATGGCTGTCATGAAGTAGTCCGGCGGGCGGGACGGCGCCAAGGCTGCGGGATCCCGGCCGTAGAGGTTGGCTGCGTGGGCGATCAAAGAGGCATCCGCTTTGAACTCGGCCACGATGCGTTCCTGGATGCGCTCGAGTGGCTCAAGGAGGGCCGTCTTAATGTCTAGGTAGAGGCCGCCTCGCAAGTAGTGATCCACATAGCGAAAGATGTCCGCGCGGTGCGCGTTTGCCTTAAAGGCGGCGTACAGGCGGTGCCCGACGTTACCTGACAGTCTCTAGCTGGCCTGCGTCGTCAACAAAGACTCTTTCGAAGGAGCTCAAGCAGGCCCGATGCATCTGACCGGGTCCAGGCATATTGTCGTGAATGTAGGTCTGGACCAGGCGCCGGGGGAAGGGTTGACTCAGCAGGGGGCCTCCAATGAGCTGCACCACGTGGGCGGAGTCTGCAGTGTGAGGTGGCGGTATTTTTTGCTTATATTTTTCCGTTTTTTTTCTTATTTTTTTTCGGGCCGCGTCGGTCCCAAGCAAGCAGGCAAGCAAGCAAGCGAGCAAGCGAGCAAGCAAGCAAAGAAGTAAGCAAGCAAGAAAGGAAACAAGGAAGGAAGCAAGCGAGCGAGCAAGCAAGCAAAGAAGTAAGCAAGCATGAAAGGAAGTAAGGAAGGAAGGAAGGAAGCAAGCAAGCAAGCAAGCAAGAAACAAAGAACGCAAGGAAGGAAGGAAGCAAGCAGGCGAGCAAGCGAGCAAGCAAGCAAGCAAGCAAGCACGAAAGGAAGTNGCAAGCAAAGAAGTAAGCAAGCACAAAAGAAAGCAAAGCAGGAATCAAGGAAGGAAAGAAGCAAGCAAACAAGCTTCTGGGCGCATGCCTGTAGAACAGAAGTGTATCTGTAAACTGTGCTATATATATATAAGTATATTTATTCATTTATATGCATATAGACACATACACACAGACCAATATGTGCATATACATGCGCATAAATGTATAGGTAACAAGTAGCTGAATGTCTATGTGTA
>BGNK01001616.1:86584-100729 GCA_003297005.1 Symbiodinium sp. clade A Y106 | reverse complement strand
GCGGTGGCAGGGCTCAGTACCCCCTCCACAGAGGGGGGAAGCTAGGAGGTCCCCCAAACCAGGAAACGGAAAAAAAATAAGAAAAAAAACGGAAAAAATAAGCAAAAAAAACCAAGCCCGGAGATAGCAGGCCGCAAGCAAGGTAGCTCGAATCCACCAGATCCCGGGTAGCCAGCATCTCGGCATTGATCTTGTTGCGGGTGGCATTCCAAGAGCCACACACTATGACAGTGAGGCCCTCGCGGGCTCAGCTGAATCAGGCTGAGAAGGGGAGGCGGTGCCCCCGGCGGCATCTGCAGCGGTGCTGGTGCTTGAATGGTCCACTGCCAAGGCAGCTAGTGCCTTGCCCACGAGCTTGCTGATGGCCTGCGTTTGGTGGGCCGCCGCAAAATGAGTGTCCTTGGACTTTTGGTAGAGCGGGCGTACCGGGTCATCATCCAAGTCCATGATGGTCGAGTTGAACTCGTGGGGGCCCAGCTGGTAGTCTTGACGCAGGCAGTCCAATGATCGTAGGTGAAAATGGCGGTGCCAGTGGTAGGATAGAGCGGTGCTCCTCCTTTAGTAGGCCGCCTCCAAAAGACGTCTCAGGGCGCGTTGCTCTCGAAAACTGGCGTGCCATTCCTGGAAGGCACGAATGCGCAGGGGGGAGAGGAGNCCTTTAGTAGGCCGCCTCCAAAAGACGTCTCAGGGCGCGTTGCTCTCGAAAACTGGCGTGCCATTCCTGGAAGGCACGAATGCGCAGGGGGGAGAGGAGAGGGAGGAGCATGTAGAGCACCTCTCTGAGCTCCATGTCCCTGACCTCGTCGACCAATGAGAGCACACTGATCATTGTAGCGCCCCGGCACGTAGAGCGGCAGCTCCTGTTCCAGGAGATCACGCAGCTTGCTGAGCATAGGCGCCTTTCCGGGGCAGTAACGTCCGCCCGTGCCAGCCACCCAGTCTTGATCATTCTCCAGGAGCGAGCTTTGGAAGAGTCGGCGGAGTCCTCCGATGGTGTCGTTGAGGAGCCGGATTTCTAGGTGTTGATCGTCCTGTGAAAGGAGGTCAACCACCTCCCGCTGTATGCCTTGTGGAGGCATTTGTGCTTGGCGGGATTGTATGGCCCGAAAGCGGTTGGTGGAAGCGCGGAGGTCCGCTCCTCCCCGTCTGCGTATGTGGTCTCCCAGCGCGCTCCAAAGGACGTAGCGCTGGAGCTGGTCGCTGAAGCGTTGCCTCTGAGCCGGTCCTGGCGCTGGTGAGTGCCGTGCTCCCAAGTCCGAGTCGTCACTGTCCCCCTCGAAGTCCGCATCCGAGAACTGGGAGGGGAAATCCATCGCCGAGGCGGGCGCGACGCCCTCCGGAGAGGGCTTTGACTTTTAGCGCCCGAGCGAATGGGGAGGGGGACGTCATCCAAAGGGTTATAGGACATGGCTGGTGCCGACGACAAAACGCGTTGAGCCGAGCTGTTGACCTGTCACTCTGACACCTGGCGAGGCAGTGAGTAGGCCTGAGTGGAAGCAGCTAGATCGTAAGCTTTTTGACCGTGGCTGCTAGCATTCGTTAGGCCGGTGCCATCAGAAGCAAAACACACCAGCTCCCGCCAGTGTTCATCCCCGAAGGAAGATATCCTCCTGGGCCAAAAGTTTTGTGGCGGAGGCGGTGCCTCCTGTAGGGCAGTACGGAGTACCCCTCCTTTCGTAATCAAGCTCGTTAGCTTGTAGACCAAGCATTGTTGGTCTAGGGCGGCCCTGTCTCCGCGGTGTCGACGGGCGCCAGATCCGTCACAACAGCTTGGACGTTTTGAAGCAAAGCTTGAGTTACTGTGATCCCTTCCATCAGCTCCGCATAGCTCATGCCCTGTGGCTCTCCCATGGCGCGGCGGAGTTGCAGCGTGGCGGCGACGGAGGCCGGGTGTACCCCAGCTTCTGGCGCCGTGTCGCCTGTCCACGCTGTTTCGTGTTGATGGTCGCCCGAACCCGCCGGCCAAACTTCATCCGGGTCCGCCCAGATTCCCCTGAGGGGGTGCAAATCCCGGGCCTGGCCTGGTAAGCTGGCTGTCGGTGCCATCGGAGGTGGAGGCGGTGCCTCTTTCACCAAGAACCCGTCGTCGTTGCTATACGCAAACCACGGGCTCACTTCTTGCGCCACCGGTCTGTAGAAGTTGCCCTTGGCCTTCAGCTCACAGATCCGCGTAAGCCTTGAAAAGAATGCGCTGCCCTCCCAGGAGCCGGTGCTCTCAGTAAGAGAGATTGTGCTGATCGGTTCGCTGACGAAGTGACCCCGGTCGTTGCCCTTGCGGTCCAGGGAGTTGTGAAAAAAGTTGTCAGTGCAGGCGACGCCGGTCGGGGTCCATAGGCGGGCCGTAAGCATGATCGCAGGCTGGTGGGCCGTTTGCTTCCATGTACCCGGCGGGAAGAGGTTAGGAGGGTTCGGTCTGATCTGCCAGGTGGAAGCATCTTGCCACTGTTGAAGGTCCTGCATGACGTGGCGTGGGAGCACCCATGGTCCAGTGCCATCGCTTCTGGCGGTGCCAGTGTACGTGCCTGGGCGGTGCCCGGCCACCACCGGGCGGTAGAAATCTCTGGAAATCTCGCTCCACCGTGTAAGCGAGACGAAAGAAGTCCCCATGTGTGGACATGACGGGTTCATCCGTCTCTTCGGTGGGTTCCTTGGAGCCCCCATAGTCAATGAGAACGAAGCTGGGCGGGTCCGCTCTGAGCATCAGGTTGTTGCGAACCACGTCTCCGTGGATGATGTCGTGCTGGTGCAAGACGTCAAGGGCCATGGTGATGTCACCGATGAGCCGCAGGAGCTGGTCATGCCCCACAAATGGCCGCGGAATTGCGTAGAGCCGCGGGTGCAGGGAGCAGCCCTGGATTTCGTCCCAGCCAAGGAAGGTGTTCAGCACCGCCATGGCCGGAAGCCGGCCGCTGCGGTGGGCGTCTCGATTCAAGCACGCCGAAAAGCCAGCTTTGGCCTGACGAACCACATAATCAGATTCCTTGCAGCGCTGGTTCACCGGAAGGACGAAGTTGGGCTGACCCGCATCGTCTAGGTACTGCTCAATGACATGCGACGACGGCTCCACGAAGTGTGCGTCTGCAGGGCTCGAGGGGCTGCTTGAGCGACGGGCGGTGCCGGTTCGGGGGTCGGCGCGGTGCGCTTCCCGTGGTCGTGGAGGCGACCGCTGGGTCAGATAAGTACGGCAGGTGAATCCTTCCGCGATGAACGCCCCGACCGGCTCAGCAACCAGGCCGCGGAGGGAGGCAGAGGGGTGCAGGTGATGGTCCGGCAGCTCTTGCGGGTTCGCCCTGACGGTGTTCAGGGAGCCCAGGATCTCCAGGACCCTGTCCTCAACGTGTGAACTTTCCGAACTGCTCACATGCAGAGGTCGCAGGCCGACGTAGCAAGCTCCTACCTTTGTCCTCTCTGTGTAGATTAGCAGTTCTACTTGCAAGAAGGCTGCCAGAAATTCACTGGCTGGCGCGGTGCGTCGATTATGGGCCTTGACGGTGTCACAAGCCTCTCACTTCTCCTTGTGAAGCTGGGAACTTGTAGCAGAGAGCTTCGGCTGCCATTGCTTCAGCTGTCGTGTTGATTTTGGGGGAGAAGGCGGCAGGCGATCCGATGTGCGAGCCCTCGTAGACGAAGAGGCATCGGTCGATCCAGTGTAGCCCGCTCCGGTGGTGTCGGCGAAGATGATCTCTTCACCCTGTGTTGGTGCCGGACGCTTGGGAGCCACCTTCTCGGAGGAGAGCGCCGCCATGATGCAACGCAGCAACTCCTCTTCCGTGATTTTGTTGTCCGGGGACGACATGGCCGGAGGCTGTCTTGGTGAGCAGAGACCGGCTGCGCTGTGACGGGGCGGTGTTATGATTAACAATGTGGGCACATACGCTCGCACCACTTTCTGCGTGATCATGCAGGCGGTGCGTGTCAAGGTCGCTCGGACGAGCTTTGGAGAAGTGCAAAAAGTTTTAAAAGTGTTGGGTGACGCCGTCAGCGCAGCCCAAAAGTGGGCGCCGTACGGGCGGTGCCCGAGATGCCTGTGGACGGTGTCCCGGCCGTTTCACTCAGTGTTTGTAGGCACTCCACGGGCTTTGCGTGCCAGGCTACCTTGTGGGCGTTTGCCCAGCAATTCGCCTTCGTAGTCCTCGATGAGCCTGACATAGGTCAGCATGTGGGGTAGCAGGGTGCTGTGGAGCTTCAGGCGCAGTTCGAAAAGAACTGCATCCTTCTTGGCCGTGGCTCCTGCCGAGCACAGCGCTATCTCTCGACCGTAAGCGGCAGGAGGGTCCGCGCTGGACGTGAGCGCATGGACAGCTGCCGTGAAGCCGTCCCATTGGGCTTCCGTTATCTCGCCAGGGCGTTTGAGTTCAGGAGGTAGGGGAATAGGACTCCCGCCACAACAGAAGAGATGGAGCCGGAAGGGTGTGCTCTTCCGGGACGGTGGACTTGAAGCCAACCCTGGACTGCTTCCAAGACCGCGACGGCCAGCGGCCCATCCGCCGGTAGCTTGTGCACCATCGAGAGCTGACGCAAGATAGTTTGAAGTTCGTCTTCGTGCGCCAGGAACCCTCGGGTGAGCTCGGTCATGGTGAGGGGCTGTATTGCCCGCCTGGGGCGGGGTGCAGAAGCCATTGCCTGATCCGTTGGCGCTAGGCGGGGGCGCTTGGTCGGCTCGGCTTGCTTGTCCTGACACTGGACCGCTGCGGTGCAGTGGCTTGAGCCTAAGGGCTGAGTTGCGGGCAGTCCTGCCCCCCGTCCTGCAGACGGGCCTGACCCACAGGGCCGGTAGGCTCGCTCCGCTCTCATGGAGCGGTGGCGACCCCCGGCTTCCGGGAACCCCTGGCTCAGGTTACTAGTCCACGCTAACGGGGCCAGCTGCTGCCCCGTGCTGGCTGTCAAGCCGGACGAATAGCAAGTAGCTTCCCTGCCGGTTCTGTCGCATGTCACTCTCTGAGGCTGTGGCCGAAATTCGACCATCTTCTGCAGAGCACCAGCCATCCTGTCTGTTGCTCCTCCAGAGTGCACGATAGTGCCCGCTATGCGGCGAAGCCCCAATGTGAAATACACAGGCTTGGACCCAACCCGCTCTCCAAACTACCGTGCGACCCTCCCAGGTTGGGAGGTTCAGCGCAAAGTGAACTCCTGACAGCGAGTAGGACAACTTGGACCCTTCAGCAAACCTGGCAACTTGCAAGACTGCAAAGGGTTGTGTGCCCGCTAGTGCTACATTATAAGCTGTTCCGTGTGCCAGGCAGTCATGAGAGCCTGAAGCCTAGTATGAGAGTCCGGGGCAGGCAGCAAAATCAGCGGCCCTCCTCCGTCTACGTGTTCACCCGTTAAGAGATCACGTTGAGCCCAGGGCCTAGTGATCGGCATGTCTGAGATGCCTCGGACGAGTGCTAGCAGAAATTCAGAGGAGTCCTGTTGCTGGCCATCATACCGCCATCTGGGGGTGAGAGTGCGCAATGCGAAGGAAGCCACCGCATTGTGCGGTCGCATCTGTCCTGTCAATAGCAATTCCCTTTGTAGGGCTGAGGCCGGGGCCGAGGCATCAGTCAGGATGCCTGTGGGAATCAGAGCATTGAGCAGTGCATTTACATAGCAGTAGTTAGACGGATTGAGAAGGGGACGTGGCTGGTGTAGCAGGTCTCCGCCGGTGTCGCCGGAGGGGGCTGGGGAGTCGGCTGTCGAGGCGCTGAGATTGAGTCGACCGTTCGTGGGTACCTCAGGTCGGGGTACCGCCCTGAAATGTGCATCCAGGAGGTGCTTGTTGGTGCGCTTCAAACCGTGTACCAGGTCGTAAAACAAGATTTGGAACAGCACATTGTGCAGCGTGTCCGTTTTTGTCGTGTACTGTTTTGCGGCAGCAGGGACACGGCTGGCCCTTAATCAGCGGAATACCCCCTCGTTTGCATGCCTCAGCAGCAGCTTTGCCATGGTCGTTCCACTGCGGTCTGTGAGCCTGGCGTATGTGCGACTTAATCTTCGTGTGATCTGAGGTCCAAAATCCGCACAGGGCGCAGTAGGACAGAAAGTCCTGGGCTTGATCCGTGCGGCTAACCGTCAGGGCCGTATGCGTGGAAGCTGTGTCTCGGAGCATCTGTTGGCGGGGGTGCAGGGCGGTGCCCCCCTCAGCGCCCGCCGGATCTTCCGGTGGAAGTTCCAGTTTGCGTAGTTTATCCGGCTCCGGACAGGCGCCTGAAAGAAGATGGTCCTTGAGACCCTTCCACTGCGAGAAATGCCGCAAGCAATCCAGATGTGCAAGCGTGCTTTTGGCCCTGCTGTGCGTCTGTTGTGGACGTACTTCCGGACTTTTTGAAGTTTGACGTTTCCCTCCTGCAGCCTGTATTGCAGAGTGGCCTGCTCGAAATTGCCATATGACAGTTTCACTCCCAGGTATTTAATTTTTGGAACGAATGGAAACCCCTCCTGGGCTTTGGTCGAGCCCAGCCTCCACATGCGGTGCGTGGTGCCGTCCGGCGCGGTGCGCCAGTATGTAAACTGCTTGTAGGCCGTCGCAGCTCGTCGCCCGACTAGTTTGAGCATGACGGAGCACTTGTTAGCGTTTACCTGAAAGCCGTGCTGTCTAACCACTTCCAGCAGGTCAGTGATAAGCTGGTGCGCTTTCAGCAGATCCTGCCAGGAGTGTATGTCCCGATGCACTGTTAAGTCGTCGGCATACCCCGTGAGGAACTGTAGGACTGCATCCGTGCCTGCGAGCTGCGCCAACTCCCGGAACATGGTGCCCGTCAGCATGGAAAACAGCGTAGGGGACAGTTTGCAGCCTTGTTTTATGCCGGTGATGGAAGTGACGTGTGTCTCTTCCCCTTGCGCCCTGATGCCGTATCGGCTTCCGGCCAACAGGGAGGCGACTAGGTCGACGACCGCTGTGTCAGCATGCGCCTGCTCCAGCGTGGCGATCAGGTCCGCCCTGTCAACCATGTCAAAAGCTTGCGACAGGTCCAGAGCGAAACAGATACCTCCTTCCAGTTGGGTCTTACCGATGCCCAACTTCAACTCTCGTCTGGTCCGGCGGTGCCGCTTGCATGCAGCTCTAACGTCGGTGACGTGCTGTATGGCTCGCCCCAGGGCATCAGAGAGGCCGCGATGGGGCTGATACGCAAACTGGGGGATGTCCCGTAAATGCGCTTCGGTGATCGGCTTTAAGAGGTCCCTGCAGGCCCCGGCTAACCCCTTCCCATCTGGTCTAATGATGCCGAGTGGTCGGAGGTTACCCGGAGTTGTCGCTGGCTTAGATGGTTTGGGGATGAAGCACATGTCAGCGTCTTTAAGCGGTGCTTCGAGTGCCTCTGTGGCAGGGCATGGATGGGCGGTGCCCTGCCTGTGAATTCAGATGCGCAGCCAGGCTGGCTCCGGCTGTGGAAGCACACAGCTTCCAGGCCGCCGCTGGGGCAGATCCAGTGGGTACTGCCTTGTGCGGGCGGATGCTGCCTATGTGCTTGCCAAGTAACGCACCTGTCATGTCTGGCAGCGAAGAAACTGTGCGTTCGCAAAGATTTTGGTGACGTGCTTCTCCAGCATGGTCAACTCTTCCTGTGGTGTTAGAAGTGAGCCCTCCGAACTTTGTAGCTGTGCCCTTGTCTGGGGTTCCCATGGGCGGAGCTTTCTCAAGGTCCTGTGGGCTAGGTAGGCATCCCCTTTTCTGCAGGCCTTTTCCACTTCGTCCTGGAACTCCCGGGCTCGCTGCTTGCGTGCTAGGGTGACGGCCTGCCTGTGCCATGTGGCCAGGTCCTCTCTAAGCTGCGAGGCATCCGTATCTGTGAGGGTAGAGGAGGCTGCTTCAGCGTTGATGTGCTGCAGTCGTTGCCACATCCGCAGAGTGGCCCTGTGTGCTGCATTAAGAGGCTTGACAGTGACGGTTTTCCTAGGAAAGAACCTAGCCGCGCCCTGTATCAACACTGAGTTAATGGAGTCCGGTGGTAAGGCGGTAGACTGCAACTGCGAGTCGACCCAAGTTTGCATGGCCTGAGCCTGCGGACTGTGAGCCCGAACCGCCGCCTCTAGAGAGGAGGCGCAAAACAGGGGAGCACTACACGATTCTTTGGGGAGGTTCCAATGCCGGACTGGCCTTACCGTCGCAAGGATTGGGATGTGCCCTCCCTTCTTCCACCCTCCCTATCCCAGATGCGGGGCTGGCTTGGCTTGCTTCGCTTGTCCTCGGGACGAGTTTGGGAAGGTGAAGATATAATCAATTTGTGTGCGTGACTCGCCTCGCACGTAGGTGTGGCCCCGGCCACTGCTCCAAGTGTTGAGCGCCACCAATCTATGGGATTCCACAAATCGTTGAAAGGATTCATCCCTAACCCCCGTGCTTGCTTTGGGAGTGCTGGATCGGCCCACCAGGTTCTGGCTGGCATGCAGCTGGGCGTTGAAGTCTCCCGCCAACAACAGCGTGTCCCTAGCAGGTATGGCGCGTAGCGCAGAAGCAAGCGAGCCCAGTAATTTGGCCAGATGGTCCTTGTTCTGGTGTACACTCTTCTGTGAGGACCAGACATGCTGGTAGGCAATTAAGACGTGGACTCGGGCTCCGTGCCAAGAGAAGGAGGCCTGGATTAAGCGGCCTTTGAGATGTTCCTTCCATCGAATCGTCTTCTTATCTATTGCAGGTGAGAGAAGGAGCATGACTCCGTCAGCCCTGCCCGTGTCCACCTTTGCTTCTGCAGTCGTGATTGTGTCCTCCTGCGGTGCAGGGTGGTGTGGCCGCCGGCGTTGCCGGGGCTTGGCTTTACCCTTTGATGCTCTGGGTGCCCCCTTCTTGGCCGAGCTGACGCATTGCCAGCCCTCGACCGTAATTTCGGCAGTCTGATTCCAGTGCGTCTCCTGAAGTGCCAAGAGATCGCAGGAGGCTGAGGCTCCTGTGTTGAGCCAGGCCTTTATTTCTGCCCATTGCTGTGTGCCTAGGTGACCAGCATCCCATGATAACATGCGTAAAGGCCTACTGTGTGCTCCTCCCCGAGGTCTGCGTACAGACTGCTGTGAGGGCGGAGAAAGAGACTGCGAGTTAGATGTGGAGTGGGCTGGGAGTAGAGGGGGTTCTAGTCCACTCTGCCGAACGTAGTCAGGCGTCAGAGTTCCATGCCGACATGGCTGACTTGTTTGGGTGCGAAATACCCTGTTGCATGCCCTGCGAAAGGCCAACTTGCGAACGCTCGAAGGCGAATTCTGGTGCACAGGCGATGACGCCATCCGCTTGTTTCGAAACCCAGACCGAAGTCCGAGAGACTCCCTTCACCTCGCGGACAGGTGAAAACCCTACCGCCTACCTCGTTGCTGTCATGCGAGAAGTTAGCTGCGAGGCCCGGGAATTGGGACCCGGCTGACCACAGAGGCATACAGAGGCTTTTGGCTGGGGCGCTTTCAATATGGCTCAGTCGGTCGGACAACCTTTACGCTTCAGGAAAGGAGCCTGTTGCGAGCCTGTAGAGTTTGCACCCCTGGCCTGGTTAGCACAGCTACACTGCCTTCTGTGATCCGTGGCGGCTCAGTACACAGCATCATCAACAACAACAAGAACGACAACAACGACAACGAAAGCACCACCCACCACGCGCCACCCCCACCCACCAGCGAGCAGCCGCCAGCCACCAGAACCAGCGCCAGCGCCGCCAGCGCTACCAGCACATACCAGCACCACCAGCACCACCAGCACCACCAGCACCACCACCACCCACTACCACCCACCACCACCCAGCACAACCAGCACAATTATGATCATCGTCATCATCATTCCCGTACTCGATGTTGTCGCTGCTTTGGCTTTGCAGTCTTTACTGCTGCTGCAGCTGTCCTCGCCTTCGCTTTCTCTTGTTGGTGCAGCCAAGAGAAAAGAAAACAAACTCAGGTCCCAGAGCAGCTACAGGGCATCCCACACTTGACCAGTTCCAACCTCTGGAACTTGGGTTCTTGCCCTCCCCGGCTCATCGTGTCTTGAGCAGCTTCAATGTGCTTTCGAGTTGGTTCGTTTAGTAAAGTACTTAAGCATTCGTGCATGTGGCCCTGGCTTCGCGCAGAAAGCTCGTTGTAAGGTCCTGGGGGCGGGAACGATCGGTGTCGAGATCGCTCAAGCGATGCAGCGACTGGGCAGCCAAGTTACCCTCGTGATCGGTCCCTCCGGCCGACTGATGCGCAAGGAGGAGCAGGGTGGCACGGTTTAGGGGTTTGTAGGGGTTTAGGGGTTAGGGGTTTAGGGGTTTAAGATTCCAGCTTGCTGCCGGCATACACTCAAAGTCCGTGCTTAAAAAGGGGTTTAGGGTTTAGGTTCGGCAAGACTTCAAGAGGCCTGCATGCAAAAAAGGGTTTAGGTTCGAAAGAACTGTGAATGATCGCATCGGAGGAGCCTGAGGCCGCCCAGGCCGTCAGAGATTCGCTGGCACGAGATGGGGTCTCTTTCTGCAGCCCGCACCTTGTGCTGAGTTGTTCTAACATATTGGGAAAAAATATTTTTCCCAATATGTTAGTGCTTCTGTTTTTTTAGCCATGTCATCGTTGCTCGCTCGCGCTCTCTCCCTCTCTCTCTCTCTCTCGCTAGCTCTTGCTGTCGCTCTTTGAACGTCAAGGACGACCCTGGTCGCCATACGCAGAAGCTCCACCGCAGCTGAAGTAGATTCAGCAGATATGTACAAGGCTCCGTTCGCAACCTACCAGCTGGAGTATGAAGACGGCGACGGCGGAGTGCACCACATAGAGGCTGCAAGATTTCGGCAAGTGTAACTTAGGCACGTTCAAGAGTTGGAACTCGGCACATCTATCTCAGACATGAAGACATCTCGCAGAGGCAGAGGCTCTCCTCAACGCAACCGGCCGCGTCGCTCGTACCACGGGCCTTGACCTTTCTGCAGCGGGAGTCCGAGGGGGCAATGATGGTCTCGAGGTCAATGCCTTGTTCCTCGACCTTACACACGAAAGCACACAATGTCGGGCTGTGTCGTTTGTGCTGTGGGTGCACTTTGCCACTCTGCGTGGTAGCAGCTGGGCCTGTGACAACACCCTCTGCCTCAGGTTGCAAACCTCCAATCCCGATGTGTTTGCGGCTGGGGATTGCCTGCCGGATGGCAGCCGCTTCACACATGCTGCCGAGTGGCAAGCTCGTGTTGCTGTGCGCAATGCGATGCTTGGGGAGGAGATCGATGCCAGGAGGAGCGGTCAAAGCTCAGTTTTGGGAGCTCTTTCTTGGTCTGCCATCGTTCCCAACAGGCTGCTGGTTCCACGAGCCACGTACACGGATCCGGAGGCCGGAGATCTTTTTAAAAACAAGTCTCGGTTTCCTAAGGTTTGATCCTGTTCCCAGGAGGGCTTGGGAGAAGTTCTTTTTTCTCACGGCCAAGAGCCGGAGACTTTGCAGAGCTTGCCAGTAGTCTCCTTGTCCCCGAGACATGTGTATGGTCTTCGCTGAAATGTCGGAGGGAGAGACCCGCAAAGCTGCTTGCTCTTGAACTGGATGCTCTCCGAAATCCTCAGCTTTGAGTCAGGGGAAACTTGCCTTTTATAGATAAGCATCTCTACAGGTCGCTGGGTGTCGACGTTGGATCCCTTGAGCGAGTTGCCTAGCCAAGCAGCTGAACACGAGACCCGAAGATCCCAGAGCTGGCTGCGGGCCGTGGTAGCCTACGTAGGCCATTGAAATTACGTGTGTTTATGTTTCCCTGTGCTGACAGCGGAACTGGGTTCTCGTGAAGGAGAGATGTTCACCACGTTTACCTGTATGGTGTGAGATTTTACCGGTATTTTAGCAGCATCTTTCCTTCGAGCATTTTTTTCTGCAGGCTCCAAGGGCAACCTAGGCCGTTAGCCTGTAACTTTGGAAATCGATTGGTTAAACGCCAGGTGGCGTCAGTCGGGCGCTCGGCTGCGCAGCTTCGTTCCGCAGGTGCGCTGCGGCCGAGAGGGGAGCAGAGTTGGCTGTCGAGTTACACATATATACATATATGGAAGTATTTATCGCATATCGGACTGGACCCATTAACCAAATTCTCAATCTGCGAGTGGATGTAAGAAGGGTTCTGCATCTGTGCTTTTCACATCAGATCCGGAAGACTGCCGCACAGTGTGTCTAAGTATACAGTAACCTCCAAGCACAGGCGTGGAGTTCCAGACGTTCGTGCGACAAGCAGCAGATGTCGATCGATTTCGTTGCGAAGCCCGGCTGGAGTCTGACCAACCGGTTGTAGCTCCTCTTGCCTCCAGACTCCAGAGTGTAATTGGGTCGTTTTGCAGCTCAAAAGAGTCACGTCAGTCTCCATGATATGGTGTCCGAAGCACCTGCGACCACTACAGTATGGCCAGAATCGC
Source organism: Symbiodinium sp. clade A Y106 (assembly GCA_003297005.1). Classification (NCBI taxonomy): domain Eukaryota; class Dinophyceae; order Suessiales; family Symbiodiniaceae; genus Symbiodinium; species Symbiodinium sp. clade A. Next base: position 88,432 of record BGNK01001616.1, on the reverse strand, counting down.
ATACTACACTCCGCCTTGAGGAATACTTATAACAGGCCATGTTCTTGCCAGTCAGCCAAGGAGGGGGTTTCGGATGGCTTTGCCAGTCTCCATGTGGGCCACGACGGAAAGATCCTAGGTGCAACCATCGTTGGCCCGAATGCTGGTGATCACATATCTGAAGTCACACTGTGCATGCAGCACGACATCACAGCAGATGAGCTCGCTGGCACCATTCACCCCTATCCTACAGCGGCCGAAGTCGTCAGACAGGCCGCACAGGCTTACGTGCGCAGCCGCATATTCCAGCCCAGCAACCAGGAGCTGCTGCGGCGAATGAGCGAGCCATGTGAGTTCATCCGCTCCGAGCTCTCCGAGTCGGGGCTGCGCACGATTCTGCTTCAGAGTGCAATTCTCACATTTAGCTTTTGGGTTTAATATCTTGCTCTCTGAATCTCTCTGATTTAAGATCTTTAAGGGGTTTGTTAGGGTTAGGGCTGAACAAGCCCCATCTTCCGCAAACCGCGAGCTGTGAATGCCCAGGCTCCAGCGGCCTAAAGCACTCAACGCCTGTGACGCGCTGATGGCCAAGGCCATCGGAGAAGCCGCAAGCGCCGACTCGAAGTGTCTTCTTCTGTCACTTGGTTCTTAGCCCTCGTTGCTTTGCTTATCCCTTCTTAATTATGACAGATATTTTATCTACACATTGCTAGTACTTAAGTCCTTGCTTTAGTTCTCCTGTTTGGTTATCTATGACCACCATCCTTCCGGTCGCATGTTATTGCTACTCTTGACAGCCCTTCTTCGGAGCAGCCAGGCAGAGCTCCGACGCAGGAGCCCCTGGCAAGGCTGCCTTCTGTGCAGGCGGCGATGTCAAGGCAATGGCTACGATGCTGAAGGAGTTAGGGTTCGGAAAGAGGGGTTGAGACCTTTAGCCAAACACTACGTCTTGGCATTCTGTTATCATATAGTATAATCATCGACTTTCCGTTATCAAGGGCTCATCAAAGATAACGTTTCTGTTGTGGGTCCCGACTTTCCGATGAGTTCGAAGATTATTTACTTGAGTGCACCGATTTCCCATAGTTGCGTCATGTAACCAGAATAAGATGCCGAGCAAGATTCGTTCACATCAACCCATGAGTTGAACAGCGTGGGACGACCAGTAGACTAGGGCTGCTCATAATACTGGAATACCGGGGCGGTTGCGCGAATTCCTGCTTTTTTCGCGCTAGGCAAAATTACGCTAATCTCCTTAGTGGCGCGAGATGTGTGTCACAAAACGCCCAGGCGCCTCAGGGCGCGCTAGCCTAGTAGTAGTAGNTGCGCGAATTCCTGCTTTTTTCGCGCTAGGCAAAATTACGCTAATCTCCTTAGTGGCGCGAGATGTGTGTCACAAAACGCCCAGGCGCCTCAGGGCGCGCTAGCCTAGTAGTAGTAGTAATAATAAATGCAGACAAATTGGAAGGCAAAGCACTGCATTGGGCAAGTCTGACGAAGTTGATCCGATGCAAATAGATCTGACGAAGTTGATCCGTTGCAGGCTAGTAGTAGTAGTANAAGCACTGCATTGGGCAAGTCTGACGAAGTTGATCCGATGCAAATAGATCTGACGAAGTTGATCCGTTGCAGGCTAGTAGTAGTAGTAATAGTAGCAGCAGCAGCAGTAGTAGTAGTAGACGTAGTAGTACTAGTAGTAGTAGTAGTAGTAGTAGCAGAAGTAGGAGTTGTGGAAGTAGTAGTCGTAGTCGTAGTACTAGTAGTACTAGTAGTACTAGTAGTACTAGTAGTACTAGTAGTAGTAGTAGTAGTACTAGTAGTACTAGTAGTACTAGTAGTACTAGTAGTACTAGTAGTACTAGTAGTACT
>BGNK01001616.1:22764-86382 GCA_003297005.1 Symbiodinium sp. clade A Y106 | reverse complement strand
CTGGTCTTTATTGTCTGCAGAGCAAACACCACCATTACACACTAAGATGCCAACAATGAACCCCAAGACCACAAAATTTAAGCCTCAAATTAGTTGCGCGAATTCCTGCTTTTTTCGCGCTTGGCAAGATTACGCTAATCTCCTTAGTGGCGCGAGATGTGTGTCACAAAACGCCCAGGCGCCTCAGGGCGCGCTAGCCTAGTAGTAGTCGTAGTAGTAGTAGTAGTAGTCGTCGTAGTAGTCGTAGTAGTAGTAGTAGTAGTTGTTGTTGTAGTAGTAGTAGTAGCAGTAGTAGTAGTAGTAGTAGCAGCAGTAGTAGTAGTAGTAGTAGCAGTAGTAGTAGTAGTAGTAGTAGTAGCAGTACTAGTAGGAGTAAGAGTAGCAGCAGTAGTAGTAGTAGCAGTGGTAGGAGCAGAAGCGCGGGATTTGGGGTCTGAAGGAGGGAAAAAGGGAGGTTTCACCTCCAACCCATCCAGCACGCCGCCAGGGTCGGCGGATCAGTGGTAGTCTTGCCAAATAGCATGGCGAATAGCAGCAACCTGGCCTGTGGTGATGCGGTGAAATGGCTTGCGCAGCCAAGAGGTATGGCATCTTTGATGCGAGGGTTTTGGATGTATGGCCACAGCGATTAGCATATTCAGTGCCCGCGTATGATAGCATCATATAGCATCGTTATTCTCCGCTGTGTTCTTTCCAGTCTTCGTATTGAAACTGTCATTGTCTTCGTCGTTATCACCTCATGACTAGCACCATCAGCGGCAGCAGTATCATCAACATCGCCAACACCGTCGCCACCGTTGTCATCATGATCACCATCACCATCACCACCATCATCATCATGGCATGTGGGAGCCAAAAATCATCACCATCACATCACCATCATCATCATGCTCGTGATCGTCACGGTCCCTCTGGATTGGCCCTGCATTCTGTCTGAGGCTCGATATACCTCGTCTCCGGCTCGCAGAAACTCACATGCCGCAGCTGTTGAAAGAACTAACATAGTCAAGGAAAGCTTTTGCCTTGCAAGCTATCAGGAGGAGCCAAACAGCTCGCTCCCCAAGCTGCAGATTGGCCATGAGTACCGGGCTGTGGCCACCCTCAGCCGCAAGAGGTGGGACGGGATCCAAAATCCTAAGATTGGTTACAGGATTACTGTAAGGGTTATTGTACGAAATTACTAAGGGTTCTTATCTCGCCAAGCTGGGGGCTCTGCGACCTCTTATAAACTCGTTGGCTTTGGTTGCATTCCTGCCCTCAGGGTCTCTTGAACCTATTGGATGGATTTTCCTGAGTTCCTTGATGGTTCGCTGCCTAGCAGACGCTAGCCGCTAGCAGGTGTTGAAGTAGATTTTGACCTCGTACTGACAATCTTATTCCTGCACTCTAGTCCGTCACCTGAGCTGATGGTAAATGCCGAGGTGATACTCAGACCAAGTCTTACACTACTCGCCGAGAGACCTCATCTGACAACCAAGCCGATGCGCGCTTTGAGAGACTGAACCAGGTAAAAGCCGCCCAAACCCTGAGGCAGGAAGGCGTGCCGGTGATTGCCTTTATGGACGGCATTACCATGGGCTTCGGCCTGGGCTTGGCCTGCGCTGCAAAGTTCCGTGTGGTGACAGAGCGGTCCTTACTGGCCATGCCCGAGTGCGCCATCGGCATCTCCCCGGATGTTGGCTTCAGCGCCACCCAGCATAGGCTTGCGTACGGCAGCCTTAAGCAAGCCTGAACCTCAACCTTCATCTGGGTACTAAGAAAAATTAACCCATGCTGACACCGCTCTTGTTTGCAACTATGCATGTATGGAGGGATAGGTTGATGCATTTATTTAAGCACATGGATGTGCGTGAAAATGCAAACGAACAAAAAAGGACACAAGCATCCACAACTATATGTTATATACATATACAGATATGCATGTACTTATATACGGATATATAGACTTAGATATCGACATCGGTATCGATAGAGAAGTATAGAGATAGAGATATAGATAGAGGTAGAAATATACAGCGTGTCCTCTCTGGAAGTAACAGCAGCATTCCTCCAAGGCCATGGCTGCTGCTTTGCCGGTGCCGGGCCTCGGCCGATGTATGGCTTTGACCGGCTGGCGCCTCACAGGCCCGGAGGCGCTGGCTGCAGGCTTGGCTACGCACCTGGTGCCCTGGAAGGGCCTTGGAGCCTTGAAGGAGAAGCTCCGGTGCTTAAACTGGGAAGAGGAGGCTTCGAAGGTGCAGCTGGCTCAGATACTCCGGGAAGAGACCCTAAGCCTGGACTCGGTGGACTCCGGACTCAATGACACGATTCTCCAGGTACTCAGCCAGACTTTCACCCCATCCACGTCAGCAAAAGAGATCCGGGATCGGATGCGGGCTCTGTCGGCAGACTCGGAAGTCGATGCTGATGTCAAGAGCTGGTTGGAGCAGAGGCTTTCAGGCTTCGAGAAGGGGTGCCCCATGACGCAGGAGGTTGTGCAGTGTCTTATGGACCAAGCAGACCAGGAGCTTCAACTGCTGGAAGCTCCCGAGGAATCAGATCGACCCTCAGCTGCGTTTAGCTTCGAAGTCTCAAAAGACAGAGACAGCGTCCTTCAGAGTCCGACGGTCGATTAAGCCAAGCCTTCGATGTTCATGATGAACCACCGATGCCCGACGACCAACTTTGGCCAAAGATCCCCTTGACCCTGCAGACAGCAGGCGTGGCGGCGATAGCCGATAGCCCCCTCCAAACCTGCCAGACCGGAATCTTACGACCAATGCGCGGGAAGTGCACCGAGAAGCCCAAGAGATATCCATCCCTGCAGTCACAGACCCCGAGATCGTAAAAGCATCCTGAAGCATTCGCCTCAGGCCACGAGCTCCTTTGTAGCGCCCTGGAGCGGGACTATGCGACGCTCATGAGGCACCGGGCGTGGGTGCAAGGGTGTAAGACCAGCGGACGAGCGCATCGCATTATCGCGCTCCGTGACAGGCTGCTCAGAGCCGGCGACTTCTACGAAGGCGTCCGGGCAGCCCTGTTGCTAGATCGCATATCAGGTCACGACCGGATGCCATACTCTCGCCAAGAGGGAGAGGAATGAACATGCGAGCTGCCAGCTCAGGATCGACAAAGACAGCGCTCCTCAATGGATGGCGGACCTGGACAGCCTGGATCCTTCCGAAGTTCGGGGTGCCATAGCACCACTTCCCGACTCGCAAAGGATCGATTTGAGCTAGCAAAAGGACTTGCGCTGATGTTGTCCTGTGCGATATGCGAAGACAGAAAGAAGAAGTTGGCAGTCTGTCCTTTTCCCGTGACACCTTCCTTGCTCAGAGCCTGAGCGCTACTCTTGAGGTCAAACCGACGACAGGATGTGGATATGATAGGCTTGAGGGCATATCTACATGCACCGGGCCTGGTACCCACCATTGAGGGAGCAAAGAAGTCACATATAGTTTCGTAAAAACGCAAAGAGTGAAGAATACCATAGTTTTTCAATGTTCCAGCAATCGGTCATATGACATATGAGCCCGAGACGAGCAAGCATGGCGTGACACAGCACTGGCCATGCTCCATGGGGCAGCTGCACGAGGCTGTAAAACGGTAAACTCCTTGAGGTCTTGAAGCATGTGCCCTAACTCTGGTTAGTGATTAGCGAATGCAGTCTACATAGCATAAGTGAGATCCAAGTTCTTCGCTTAGAGACATTGGGCATGCTTGCTTCCCTTACCTTTCCTGGCATCAGTCTGCAATCTCTTGATACCCGAAGTGACAAACTTCCGCCGAGATGAGTTATCGATCCTGCAGCACAGTCTCGAGGTCCATGTAGGTAGCGGCACAGCAAATACAGTGGAGCCTCAGATAGTAGAGACCGAGTGTAGGCCCATCATATCGAGGTTCTTGGTCTAAGGACTCCCTGCAAGAAAGGCGTCACCTTAAAGACACCGAAACATCCAGAGAGCTCGTTTTGTATTTGGGCCCTGCTGTTCAGGAGTGTTCACTGGCACACAATCCAAGCCCATGCTGAAAAAGGTGGGTTTGTCGAACTGTAGGTCACACGACTCTATGGCTGCTTCTGGCCCTTGCCGCACCAAAGATGTGCGAAGGCTTCGTGGCGGGTTGTGGGCACAACGCCAAGAGTCATTTCTGGGAGAAGGAAGATTGCCTGTCTGAAATTGTGCACGGTTTGGCAAGCATGAAGAGGCAGCAGATACTGTGCAGGGTAAAACTTCTGTCTAGGACTGTGTCGCATGTTGTGCTTCGAATGGTTCTGGAAAATGCCCGCAACCACAGCTTGATTGGACAAGGTGAACAGCACCTGCTGTGCAACAAGGGCTTCTATCAGAAGGACGCGACGGAGATGTTTCGCTTCATGCTGTCCTGTAGCATTGCTGCCGGAAGAAGTCCGGCACCACTTTGGATGACGACGACGATGGCTATATATGGCAACAGTGATGAGCATGATGCTGCGGATGGTTATGGTTGTCATGATGACAAAGCCGAAGCGAACGACCCATGTCATGGAGAGCACACTGCTGGAGGAGCCGCTCGTCATGGACTGCCTGGGAGGCAGAGCATCTCGAGCAAGTCCATACTGTAGGAATCATGGGCTGTGGTAGTTTTGCGGGCTTGCGCAGATGTTGCCCGTCGTCAACGACCAGAATTACGCTTGTTCCAATTATCTTGCTCCCTTTACTGCTTGGAGGCTGCAGAATTTTTGGGGTTGGGACGTGGCAAGTTCTGATTCTGAGCTGATCCGATCCTCACAGCCTTGTGCGTCCATCAGACATGCCATCGAAGTCAAACGATGCCAGATCACAGCCAACTTTGCCTCCTCACGATATCTCCGTCAAGTATGTGATGACAACCACTGTCCGGAAATTCTGATCGTGCGAGCATGGACCATTCATTGTTGATAGTCGGTGGTTAGAGTTCAGAGTTGTTCAGCACCGGCATGCATCTTTTCTCGGCCCTATCAAGCTCTCCCGTCTTACCGTTGCGTCAGCAAGCCCAAGATCATCAATTGAAGTCCCAGACCCAGAACATGTAAAAATACGCCAGGGAAGGGCCGGAAGTCCATGATTTTGTCGCCGCGGGCAGCGTGGGAGCCCCAAAGTTGAGGGTGGTTCAGAGAAGACACAACCAGGGAAGATATTATCGGGAACTTTCTGCAACGTCCAGGAAGTGAACAATTCTTCGGGCTTCCGTGCGGTTTCGAGGTTGGCGAGTGATGGCCATGACTCTTGGCGATGTAGGGAAGAACAGTTCAGGCCGTAGGATTTCTGCAGCTCGCTCGCGCTTGTCACGAAGGCGGCGCCCACATAATCAGCGTGCGTGCCAAACTGTCGCAGAATGCCTATGCCGGCAGAGGAATCTGCCTTTAACCTCCAGGGATTAAATGAACTTGTGTGATCGTTACCCCGCGTGCTGTCACCAGTGTACCATTGCAGGAATTCCTTGCTTGTTTTGGCAATGCAGATCACAATTTTGATGGTTATAAGCGTGGTCTCAAAGATGAAGATGGTTCTCATAATTATGGGTCGGTCCGGCGACTAAACTTGTTGGTAACAGAAGTACTTCTTTGACCTATACACTACTTCACTACTTAGCTGAGTTAGCCTTGTCACTGTTTCGGCGTCTGCGCAGGGTGCAGGGCCAGTTCACGTGGGAGGTGCAGAAAGGCACGAAGGACCTTTTTGTGGAGGCCGCCCTGCCGCAGAGAGTCTAGAACGGCTTCAGACACGCTCAGCACATGCTGGTAGTACCTCGAAGCTGGTTTGCAAACTGGCTTGCGAGATCCACAAGCAGATACCGAGAGTTTGACAGCTTCGATCGCTGTCTGTACTTGAGTATTGTAGAGATATTGATGCCTTCATGGATCACGTCAGCTGCAGTTCGCACCTTAATTAGGGTTTCAGCTGCAGACTGTACCTTGGGAGATCCCGGCAAGAGGATCGCTCACTTAACGAAGGCAAAATTATACTGCTGGAGGTGCTTTGTGAGCCGATGGCATCTTCCGAGGGGTCTGCCATCTTGTGGGGAGCCCAGATATTCCTCGCAAATTTCGTTCCAGCGTTAGTCGATTTGTGAAACCCTACGGAAGATCTAAACGTCTAGCACTGTACCGTAGCTTGTTTCCATGACCAAAGGTACAGACCAAGCATGAACGAAGGACACACCGCGGAGCAAGGCAGTGTCGACAACTGTCGGAGTATGGCGCAGCGACAACAAGGCTTACAAATCCATGAAGGCAGGAGGTTGCAGAGTATCGTAGACTCATACTGATACATCATCATCTTGCTGCCCACCCGGCTGCTGGCTGCATGTTGTGGTACTACAACCGGGACACCGTGGCCAGGGCCAGTTTTTCGACGCCGTTCAATCCTTGACTTTCCTCGCATTCTTGAGGCTTCTCCGTCGAAGGGAAGACATCCCAGCCACCAAAGACAGAGGTTTTGGGGTGCATCTCACACTGTGAGGATCTGTACCCAGAACTGGCGGGCTTTGGCTCAAAGTTTCACCCTGGATGTGCCTTTAACGCTTCGAGTGCAATGGGCCGGACCGTCGTCTGAATCCAACAGCTTGCAAGGTCTGCAAAGTGCATCGGCGAGGGCGGCGAGAATCTCTTGACTATCCTTGGCCTGAGCCTTTCGGGGATGGCACGGGGCATGGAGGGTGGGGGTTTCTAGGGTTTCAGGAGTTTACGGTACAGTATGGTGGGGGCATATTGGACGCTGCCAGTCTTCAGGTATTCCGACATTCGTCGGATTTCGGCCTCTGTGTCTTGCATAGTTCCGACATGCCTACACAACGCAGACACTCCAGCCCTCACGATTAATTTCTGTAGCCTGTCTTACATACTGACATATTGTAATGTGTCTGTGTATGTATGCATTTGCTGGGCCATCGTCGTATACGACCACAACGCAGAGAACGAAAACAACATGTATGAATATATACATATATACATGCATACATACATACATACATACATACGCATATATATATATACACATACATATGCGTGTGTGTGTGTGCGTGCGTGCGTGCGTGCGTGCGTGCGTGTGTGTGTGTGTGTGTGGGCGTGTGTGTGTGTGTGTGTGTGTTTCTCAAGTGTGTTGTTATTAACAGTAAAAAGCATGGTGTCATTGTTATGCGTCTCGTTGTTGTTCGTGTTGTTATTGTTATTGATATTTGCTACTATTCCGTAAATATGCTGAACTGTCAGCAGCTGAGGTGACGACGACGACGACGATGGACTTTTGAACCATGAGGCCACGGTCCAGCCTCACCTTGAACATGCCGGCCTGGCTTTAGCTAACGCATGCCTTACTGACCATGCGGTTTTGGCAGGTTTTTGCGGTTTCTCTGGTTTGGGGGGTGGGGTGAGGTCGGGTGGTGAGGGAAGTAATGATGTCAACTTCGCCACCATCCCCATGAACATCATCAACATGCCATCGTCATCATCATCGTGCTTCGACACACAAAACCCTGGCAAGAATAGTACCTTCACATCATCAACATGCATCATCATGATCATCGTCAACATCATAATCGTCTCTTTTCCTTTATGTTCCGATTCAATGCTCCAAAGCAGCTGTCGACGGACCTTTGTCGGTTGGCAGACGCCAAGAACAAAAAGGAATGAAAAACAGAAGCCGGCTGCGCAATTCGCATTCGGAAGGTTAGACATCTCCCACTGCGGCCAGTGTTTTCGTGCTTCGACAGGCAAAACCCTGGTTAAAAGCCGTAACTTTCTAAGCATCCAAAACAAGCCTGTTGTCGAACATGTGCACACAACCCCACGTTTACCGCATGGACCGTGCCAAAACCGCATGGTCGTCAAGGCGCAGTATAATTTCGGCACCAACATCCATTGTCGGCGTTCGGGATAGAGCTTTGGATGATTTTGGAATCTAGTTTAACACCATCAGACCCCTTTTCTTAAGATGTTGCGCCAACTAACTAAGCTCCCAGGTGCGCGAAGCTCATACCCATGGTGCTGAGTGGTCCTGGAGCAGCTCGGCTGAAGCCACGATCCGAAGTGCTAGACTGAAGCAATGTCGGAAAGCTGCTCTGCTTGGAGTCTAGTTACGAGTGAAAGTGCGTACTCCGCTGTTTTTCTTCGTTCCTCTCTGATGCAGACAATGATCGTGGGGGCCACCACAGTGCTGCCAGCATGAATACACCCTTGGCTCCTAGGAGTCTGACTCGGTCTCCCTTTTCCCAGTACCGATTGCCACCTCATCTGCAAAAACCATCACTCTGACGGGTCATTTGCCGGAACTGCTCGTTGTCACTTGTGTGAGATCGGATGCTCTTAGTGTGCCTGTGTCCCGGATTCTCCATGCAGGGGCTGTGGCTGTCAGTGGTAAGATCCGCTTGTGTTGGACTGCCCAGAGTGCCAGAATCTGCAGTAGTGTTTTCTCAGTCACTATTGATCACTGTTGGAGCTGTATTTGCATGCAAGACTTAGCCCGTATCCAATCATATTCCAACCATCCTGTGGAGCAGTTATTTGTGTTGTTGATCCCTGGGATGGCTTTAGCAGATTGGGTGCTTTGAATCAAGTATTGCTGTAATTGTAGCTGTACCAGTTTCGGTAAGCAACATCAAAGTAGTAGATGCAGCCTAGTCGTCCTGAATGGTTGCTTGGCAGTGCCAAGCGTGGGAGTCAGCAAGAAAACATGTCCTGTAAGCCGAGCAGACCCCGCGATGCGGTAGCTATGCAAAACACCCAAGCACCAGAAGGATCGGAGGTCGTACCGAGAGTAAAAAGCTAAGGGCTTGCAGTAAGATCGCTCTCGCCGCAACTCCAAGCCTCGGAGGCGAAAACCCGGAGTCGAAGAACGGCTCCTCTACCTTGCGGCCCTGGCGATCTTTTGGGGGTTTTGGGGGTGCTGTAGGGAAAGTTTGCGCTTGCGGTGTGTCTCCATTCTTCGTTCTGGCAAATCCCGTCAGTGAGCCCAGATGCGAAAGGATTTAGAATCATAACCGCCTGCAAGGATTGGTAAAATAGCGTCAAAACGGTTGAATCGCAGTAATGAAGGCGCGGTGTTCATAGTAGTGATTCATATCAATCGTTAAATCATGATCTGACACGAGCAGGTTTATTTCATTGAAAGACTTCCAACAAAGAAAGGCGGTGCCGGCTTACGAATTATGCATATTAACAAGCCCCAAGACCTCGCCTGGCCTGTCCGAGTTTTGAGGGCGTAAAACCCTTAGAGTTAGTAAACCTTGTCATACATGGATCTTAGCAGTAGCTCTTGTTTGTAATATACAGAGAAAAAGATAGCACCCCCCAGAATATCATGAAGACAATTGAACTTTAACCTTGGAGGCTCGGGACTGCAAAGATCGCTCCAAACATCTCGAAACAAGAGCAACTGAACTTGTGTGCGCCAAATCATGAAGCCCTAAACCCTCCCGCCGTGACGGCCGATGACTACCGACCAGGTAGCAGTACAACCTCTCCTCTTCAAGTAGACCGACCGAACTTGTGAAATGCGGCGGTAAACTTGCTATGTATTGCAGCGCATCTCAATAGAAGATGCCGACGGCGCTGGAGCAGCATGCGGCTTCGTTGCGAACTAGAAGGCATTCGCTCGATGAGGCTCCGTCGTTTCCGATGTATGTGCTCCCTGTGGGAACTTTTCTGGGCTTGATCGCGCTGAAGGATCATGATGATTTGCTACGTAGCGGTGCCCTTATTGAGTTCAAGTATCACTTGGGCAACGCCGTCTTTGTGTCTCACCAGTGGACCTCTGTGGAGCATCCTGACCCTACCTTTGAGCAAACACGTGTACTGCAGGAGGCGATTCGCAACCGGCTGTCCGGAAAGAGCAAGGCTTCCCTGCAACCTAACACGGAATTGATTTGTGGGAGAGGAGCCCAGAAGCACGTGTCCCCGAAGGCATTGAACAGAAAACCCCTCCACCTTTGGTACGACTTCTGCTGTCGGCAATCCAAGGGGGACGCCAGGCTCCGGGATGCCATTGACAGCATTCCTGCCTACATTGTGCGCTGCCGGTTCTTTTTCATTCTTTGCCCGGTTCTCGAACATGCGGAGGACAAAGAAATCCTGCGAATGTCGACATGGCAGAAAGGGGCTCAAGCGATCGCAGGGCTTGGTAGGATCCCCCCTAGGTTCGCCTAGGCCTTCCTCGTCGATAGGAGCCATGGTTGCTACTGACGCGGCTTCCCTCGTGGAGGCAGCAGTGAGAGCAGCGTGCCTGGCGCGTGCTCCACGTCGTACAGTTCAGGCAGTGGCGGCAGCAGTGGTTTCGGTGCTTGCGCACCCTAGCCCTGCTGCTAACTCAGCGCCGAGGACTGCGCGTGTGGAGAGGCCCAGTGACCCGGGTGCCTCTTCGGGCGCCCGCCGAGAAAGCAGTGAGGAGGCGCGGCGCGAGGCTCTCGCAGCCAAGCGTAGGCGCAAGCGGCAACGTAAAAAGGCGGCGAAAGCGGCAGCTGTCTCTACTGAGCCCAACGTGGAGGCGAACCAGGCACAGCAAAACGCGGCTGAGGGGGCTGAGGATGCTGTGGCTGAGTCTGCAGGGGACGTCACCCCTAGAAGGAGGGCAACAGCGGTGGAGAGAGATCCCACGGGCGAGACGCCGCCTAGCAAACGTCTCTGTGAGGATGCTCTTACTGCTGCTGTCAACGTGGAGCGCCGGATGAGCGAACTCAGCGTGGCCACCGATGACACTGGTGTTACGCTTTGGAGCAGGTCGGATGGAGGATCTTTTCATCCATCTGCCAGGATGCAAGCGAATGGGAGGACTGTCGCGCTGCCGCTGCCTCGGGGCCCTCTGGACCCGGGGCCAACTCCGAAGTGACGGGCTGCCTGGGGCCGACACCAGGCGTGCATGTGCTCTGGTGGCTTCACTTCTAGGTTTGCTGCTGGGGTGAATTTGGCTGGCCTCGCCTTTGGCTGGGCCTTTCTTTTTGGTGGGCCCCCGCGAAGCGGGTGTTCTCGGACGGCGTCTTAACCACGGACCGTGTAACGGGACGAGCAGGTTGACGTCTTTACATTTGACAATTTGACGACATGGCAGACAAGAGGTTGGTGTTTGGCTGAAGCCACTGTGTGGGAGCTCGCGAGCGACATCAAGTTCATGCTCAGGATTGAGAGCGCCCATCATCAAACCCGACAGCACAGCTCGCCATGTTGTTCCACCCGGGCCTGGAGACTTCAGCATCGAAAGCGATCGTGCCCGGATCGGGGAGGTCCTCCAAGAGATCATACGGAAGAAACTAGTGTCCTGCTTGCAGAGAAAGGACTGGCATGGCTACAGATACTGTATTTGCTGAACCAACAGACGGCTCGACTCCGTGGTCTCCCAGTAGAAGCCGTTCCAGGCTTGCTTCCTCCTTTGGGTGCAGGGAAAGGTGCATCAACGACCGAGACCGAGAGCCTTGTTGCAAATTTCTTGCATCCGAATGGCTTTTGTCATCTTCACGACCGGGATTCCGCCAGATGGTCGCCCATTTGCTATGCGGCAGTAGGTGGAAACCCAACACTCATTCAAGCGCTCTTGGAACAAAGGGCAAGTGCCAATGACAGCATCAAGAAAATGAAGCGGGATGCACAGTTGCCAAGGGGGATGCATGTGCTTCAGATGTGTGCAATGATCGGCCATAACGCTGCCATGAAAGTGCTAATAGCAGCTAGGGCAGATGTGCACGCAGGCAAGCGTCAACGACCAGCCTCACCGCAGCATCCGTCGCAGACAATGTGGTGGGCATTCGTATTTTGTGCGATGCTGGCGCCAGGGTCTTGGACAAGGATGGTCTTGGTTTGGATGCTTTGCGGACTGCAGCCACTGCGGGTAGAGTCAATGCGGCGCGAGAGATTCTGGCCCGAGGTCCTTCGCCAGACTGCCGGTGGGCCTTGCACCTGTCCATGATGTTTGGGCAAGGCTCGGCGGAATTCGTGTCTTTGCTGGTGGATGCCAAGGCGGATGTGAACGAACAAATGACCCCGAGCTGCACTAGCATGGTTGGCCTCCTCTTCAGGGTGGCAGGCTGGCGACATCGCTTGGGACATTCCAGATTGAGCACCCTTGGCTTTCATCATGTTGGTGCAACGCCGCTCATGAATGGAATCATTTGTGCCAGCTTCGATGCTTGTGCCACTTTGGTTGAAGCTGGGGCACACCTGGACTTGAAGAACTCGCGAGGAAAGACAGCCAGAGATTTGGCAGCCGAGATGAGTGCTCCGGACTTCCTGATGAGCGTCTTCGAGGGCAGGATGGAGCCATGTGTGTCGATTGCCTCAGCCTGCAGCAACAAGTCCTTCTTCTCCATTTGAAATTTGAGCATCGGACCTGGCTTGTCAACCTCAAGCACCGGGGTGCGCAGCTGGGCTCAACTTCCAATGTCGTTGAACCCGGTGCATCAGAGGCCTCAGGTAGTGTGATTCTTCTCCACTTCCGTGTCACTGACTTGGCTAAAGCCAGGGGTGTTACGGTTTTCAATATCTTTGCCCGACTGATTCGGACCGGCACTGCGCCTTTCGGTTCACCGAACAGGCGTTTTCCTGGATGGCCAGAGTAGAGCACGGCTGTTTTGGGGATCATGTCCGAGGAAAGACCCATAAAGTGAGGAAAAGCACCATTTGTTCAAAAACAGGGGGAGGGCCTTACCCGCGGGATGTGCTAGTACTCGTACTCCCAGTAGAACCACGGTGCACCACACTCCTAACCCCAACTCTGTCAAACGATGCCAGGTGGTTGCGAGTGCAAGACACTCAGTTTTGCAAAGTTGCTGTGAGCAATTTAGCTTTTGGCGTTTTAACGGTCAGATGTGCAGTATATGTCAGCCTTGCCAGATTGCCATTAAACGTCGTGGCTTCCAGCCGTCAGCGGCAATTCTAATTACGTAAATGGCTGAGGAAGGGGACACTCCACTGTGACGTGAGCTTTTCGCTGGAGAACAACTACGCCGAAAGCTCAGTCTATGCCGAAGTGGAAACGCAAACCCGAAGTGAGCGCAAAGTCGATGTCCGGTGAGTATGACAGGACAAGCATCACACATTAAGAAGGATACTACGGCTTGTTGTTATTCTTCCCTGCTGCAGCTAGTGAGAACCAAAAACATAACCAAACCACATTGCTTCGGGAAGTTTTGGAAAGCCCGAAGAGGGAGAAGTTGAGGATTCCAAGACATTGGGCGGGTTTGGGTACAAGGTTACGAGGGCATCGTAACCTTCGGGCCTGGGTATAAGACTTTTGGATCCGCTTTGCGGGGGTGGAGGCCAGGAGAGCTCACCGGACTCACCGAGCCCAGTGTAGACGACTGTTGCGTGTTTCGGGTTTAGGGTTTAGGGAACCGCTGACACTGAGAGCCCAGCTGCAAAACGGGAACAGCTGCACGAGCCTACATGCGCGTGCGAAGCTCAGCCGCTTGTTGAGTCTGCTCAGGTGACAAACATGGCCACGGACCTGAGATATAAGTGGTCCTGCCCCCAGAATGCCGGTTCGGCCCGGGACCTGGGGCTTGATCGTTTCTGTTGTAGGGATCTTTCCTTGTTTTTTGAGAGGGGGGATGGGGCTCATCACATCGCTCTTGCGGAGATCTGGGGTCACGGTGGTGCAAAAGCATGGCCATGTTTCGCTCATCTTCCAGCGCGGGGTTTTGAAGGTGTGTTATGACACGGCCTGAACAACAAATTGAGCATAACCCTACGCCCATGGAATGTTTGGGGTGGTCTGCATTCCGGTGCCTCAGCTTAATATGCGGACCAGAGTTGAACGAGAATACTGGCTGTTTGGGTGGTGTCGTGCCTGCTACTTTCGAGGTCAGTTGTGTCTGCTATCTGTTTCAGTGAGGTGAGGCAGTCGTGGGATTTGGATTTGCTTGTTTGTCGCAGGAACTCGACCATGCTCCCGTATCTCTCCGTACTTGAATCCTGCTAAGCTTGTCGCGTCACGATTCCTCCTGGCTGTCAGTAGTAGCATCTACCACCAGGGAAACTTCAATCCCAGGTCGGGCATTGATCCGTGCCCGCAGCAGCTGAAAGGCAACGCGACCAGTCTTCCGTTCCGAGAATGGCGACGGCTTGGCACTCCAGGGCTTCAAATCAACCTGTTCAAGTTGCTATTGCTTGTTGGTATTATCATGGCCATGCTACTTGTCGTATATGACATGTTTTAGTTGTCCGTTCATGTTGCACGCGTTGTTGTAGTTGTTGACGGCCTCGGTTTTGCAGGAGCTGCTTCAAGTGTACAGGAACAGGAGATAGCTTGCTCTCGAGTTTCCGTAAAGTTCTGAAAAATCTCTCAGACGGAGATGGTGGGTTAAAGAGCGATGAAGTGCGGACGCTGCCAAGCTGCGGCCGTAGTAATGCCACCGCAGAAGCACCGTGTTAGGGGTCTTATGGTGAAGGCCGCCATGCTAGGTTGTAGAGCTCTTCCTAATGATTGAGGACCTGCCTGCTCGAGAGACAGAAGCCGAGACTCCCTGTGTGGATCAGGCTGTGCCCCATGTCCTGATGACAAGCCTGGCCCTCGTTGCCGTGGTGTCTCCTCATCCTAGGGCTGAGGATTCGGTTCCGAAATTTCCGCGTGGCAACATGCAGCAACACCTTCGCCCCCAAGCACGGCTTGCAGACTTCAGAGGAATATTGCAGGCACGCGCTGCTTCTGAGGTGCCACGAGGACGATGTGGCGCAGTGCGACGGGTCGCCATATTGGGAGCCTGACACCCGGTGCATGCTTCATATTTCGCAGATGTGTTGGGTCGACTCTGTGCGATAGCCACAGACCCTTCCTTCCAAGAGTCTAGCCTTCATCCATACCGGGGGTGGCAAGGCAGGTTGCTCTTGAAGCTTCTTCGACATCCTCGCATTTGCTGTGCCTACAGGTGCTTCCCAAAGGCGCTACTGACGAAGGCCATGCCTGGTACACAGCGACGCGTGTGTGGGCAGTTGAGGATTTTTGTGTTGTGAGGGCTCCGTTCCACTTGGTTGGATGGAAGGCCGTGGGAGGCACTTCAGCTTCCAGTTGTGGCCTGTTCTTAGTGGGTTTCCTTCCAGAATCCAACCTGTTATAGCAGAAGCCTATTGTACGAGGCGCTATGATTTCGAACCCCTCCAGCTGGTGTGGTTATCCATTCCTCCGTGCCCCCAGGGAATGCTTGTCTAGGGCTCTGGGAGCTGATTTCTTTTCCAAAGAGCTCCTGTAAGCTTACATAAAGCAACCTGGCAGCGTTATCGTATCTTGTGGCAGCCTAATGCTCGTATAGCATAGTGTGGTTGCTGGTCTTCTTCTGAGTTGGTGGGTGTGCTGAGCATCTTCTGTGGGTCTATTTGTCCCACGGAGCTCTGCCACCTGACCCCGCAGCAAGACAAAGCCCAGGGGGAATTCTGTTTGTGAGTAGATGATGCGTCTTCGTATTTGCACTTTGCTTGCGAAAACAGTGGGCACGTACGTAAATCTGCAAGAAAGCAAGCATGCCCCCCCAGCAGTCAGGCAACGACCTCCAAACCGATCTTGCCACCCGAAGGTGCTCCAGGCATCCGGCTGTGATAGTTGGCTCGAAATGGGTTGGGCCGTAGCAGAACAGCCACCCTGAATTCGGAGGGCGCTGTCTGAGGTCGGAGGCATGATGCGTTAAGATGATTTGTTTCTTGCCCTGGTTTTGCAGTGCAACTAACTTGCGAACCGTTGCCTAGACGCTCGCTCTCAGTTGCGGATATGGGGACATGTTAACCCTGGCCACGCAGCTCAAGGAAGTCGAGCAATTGCATGTTTTTTACTCGCGACGCACACTTTGCTTGGCGGCTTAAACTGTTTCCAGCTTTGGTTTCTGCGAGCAGAACCTTACGGCTTACGATTCTTGACGCTCTCATTGCCATCTCATACGGCTCGACCGACACAGTCATGCTTGCATTGGCTTCAAAACTGCAGCCATTCTTCTCCGCTGGACGTCGGCGGACCCTAAACCCAAGTTCCTTGCTTGGCAGTGCCGAGTGTGAGTGTCGAAACCGCTACGAATAGTTAGTAGAAGTGGACCCTCGTAGTCCCGAGATACTTTAGTGGCCCCTATAGTCCTATAGTACTAAAGCCATGTTTTAGGCGCAAAAGAGAGCTATGGTCTGATCTTGGCTGCTCAGCGGCGCTGGAGGGCAGCCGAGACCCAGCAGAACATGGCGGACTCTGGCCAGCAAATCGAAACATAGGGGCCTTAAGCATTCAACTAGGATTTTGATAGCGCTTTGATGTTTTTGGATAGTGTTCTATAGGGTTTTAATAAGACTGGCGTTTGGGGGGAAGATTCTGTACTACAATCCGGTACGGACTAGAAGGTGGTGTACGGTGAGGAGCTGAAGGCACCCTGAACCTAAATAGCTTCGACATCCAAGCACCTGAAATCCGAGATCCCTGAAGCCCTCTAGAAATAGCCACACCCTGATAGGAACCCCTAGACTACTAGACTCCGAAGCCCTGAACCTCAGACACAAGGATGCAAAGAAGAAGAAGCCTACCGCCCGAGCCGAAGATGCCGGGCCGACAAGGCCGACCGTCAAGAAGGACCTTGACTCAGACTTCAGACTGCAACCGAGCGCGAGTGAGAGCGACTCAGAGAGAATGTTGGTGGCTTCCGGGGGACTTTAACCGTCCCTCATGCCCTGGAGAAGACTCAGAGAGGAGGGATTTGTTTATGGCTTCCGGGGGAGGTGGCGGCTGGAAGGGGTTCAGAACGATTTTTTCGAGCCGTACATGGAGGACACGCCGGCTGACCAGCACCATGTGCCGTGCGGCTTCTCAGGTGGTGCCTAACAACAAATATCAACAAACCATGGTGCTCGTTAGTCCGTGTAATCGTGCGTTCAGCGGTTCTAAATAATCCATTCTAATCCGATCCTGATGCTGCTCACCGATCCCAGCGCCATCTGCGAGGACTTTCGCCACCCGCCCAAGTTCCCTCAAATTGAGAGGCTGGCAGAGTTTATTTCGATTCGTATCATGGTAGAAGGGTTTTCAGGATGTTGGCTTTTGGGGGCTAGGCCCAGGAGTCCATCCATTTCACCAGGTTCAGTGCTCAGCGGAGCGCTGCGATGGGCACGAAAAGCGTAAACAAAAAGAAACTCGATGGTCTGATGCGATTGAGTTTCAGAGCATCCATGACCCAAATCTTCGTGTTCGTGGCTTGAGACTTGAGTCTAAGGTCGTTGCCGAAGGGCTTTGCAGTTTCGGGTAAGCAACTTCATATTTCGGGGTTGCTGGTTCTTGGACTTCTTGTTTTGCGCTTGAGCTTCAGTGCCGGGCTGGATTTCAATTTCACTCTCCTTGCAGTTTTTTGTTCTTTTGCTTTGCCACCTCCGTTGCACCAGGGTGGTAGTGGTCGTGGTAGTGGCAAGGACGAGCATAGTAGTAGTCGTCGTCGTGGTATAGTGGTATAGTGGTAGTAGTACGACGACGAGAAAGACGACGACCACCACTGGACCACTATTGAGTCGCCGACGACTTCGTGCTGCCTCACTTGTCATGTTCCAGCCTGCCCTAGTTTTGACCCGAGGGTCGCTGATTTCATGGGAGGCCCGTGCCGGACGTGGATGTAGAGGTCATGCACTATGCGGAGGATGTCGACAGCGATTCGGACCGCGGGGTGGGGTCTTGATCCATATTAAAGGAGTATATAGAGTGACGAGTGTTTTGTTGTGGACTTGTACCGCATGTCTGGAGAGCACTGCAGGACTTGGACCCAGCTTACATCTCGCCGAAGATTCGAAACAATCTGGGTGTACCGCAAGAGGCGATTGGGTTGGGATTGAGGAGCATCTACTTGCCGGGTGAACTTGCTTGTTTTCAGGCCATGTACAACCATTATCACAGCATTTGTTGTTTTATTCCGATTTGCGTAGGGTTGACGGCATGACTTTTGAATATTTCCGGGGTTGCATCTGTCTCGTGAGCCGGCTTGGGTCAGAAGACCTTCAGTATTGCGGCCCCTGCCGCCTGGAGATATCACTAGCTGCACTTGCTCGGACATGGGATGTGATTCGGTATGTCAGGTGAAGCTGCCGCCAGTCCTGCTTGAAGCAGCGGAAGAGTCGGGATACCGGCGAGGAGCCGGCTGCTTAGTGCAACACTGCATGTCGTCTGTTTGGAACAGCA
This sequence comes from Symbiodinium sp. clade A Y106, assembly GCA_003297005.1. NCBI lineage: Eukaryota > Dinophyceae > Suessiales > Symbiodiniaceae > Symbiodinium > Symbiodinium sp. clade A. Next base: position 68,278 of record BGNK01001616.1, on the reverse strand, counting down.
GACGAGTATGCAGCACTGCAACAGCAAAGCAAGAAATTTTGTAACTGTAACCCCTGAAACTTAAGAGAAATACAGGGTTTGTCGGGTCAGAACGTGGTATTTTCTGAGAAGGACCCGGAGTGTTATCGAAAGTTATCGGCCGTGGCTGCACAATGCTGAGAAGATCTGAGAAGCGCTGAGGTCCGAAAGATTCGAGGCGCAGTTGAGGGGATGCAGGCCGGCACAGGTTCCCGAATTCTCCTGCAACGGTTTCATGATAAGCCAATAGCGAAAAGCCGAAAGCCCCAAGCCACTCCCAAGGCTCAAGATTCAACTGGCTGCAGGCCGCGAAGCGGGACGAGCGTCTCCGAGAGAAGCCACCGCCTATCGGCTCCGTGCAGTTCGACGAGCAGCTGCTGCGGAAGATTTTCCAGAAGATGGACCCCCGAGTTCTCCACGGTTCTCGCAAATTCGTTGGGCGCGCGGGTGGATGCTTCGTGCTGTGATTCTATGTCTCACCCCATTTCGCGTCGGTGTTGACCGGAGGGCCGAGTTCCGACGTGGCGCATCTCGGTACTGTACCGATTGCAGCATTGCGTTGTGTGGTTTTTGCTTGAACAAGCTGTCCTGCTCCAACAATCCGGACAGCCGCAACCAGGAACCATCCCTGATCGCATTCCCGCGTTGGAGCACTTGCGAAGATAGCGCGGGTTCATCGATGACGACCTCGATTTGATTTTGGTTTTCTTCTCCAAGCTGTGAAGCCATTACAAATACACTCAGTTTGATGTGCAACCCTGAAGATCAGAGACAGACTTCAGTCCGATTCCTGCAGGACCTGGACAGCTGCGAGGCCTGTGATTCAGCAAATGTAAAGTTACTGTACATATGATCAAAATACTGTATATATATATATATTCTCTTCAAAAGGATTCAAGTCTTGGAACACACGCGCACGTGCACATGTATATATCATCCCGGGTCCCGGACTGCCGCCGCGCCCCCCCAACCCCACCCCCGCGCGGATCGAGCCGGTTGGCGCCACGATCCGGCTGACGGCCCTCGTTTTCGCAGGATGGATCGCCACCGCGACGTAAAACTGCCAACAGTCGCTGGCATTGGACCTTTTGGCGCCACCTCTCCCCTGACTCGCGCAAGTTTTCGACGTGCAGGGCACCTTCGCATCTCAAACATGCAAAACTAGCTGGCAAGTTGTCGTGATTTGCACGATTGTCGGGGTTTTTGTGAGCAGTTTGCCGGTTCGCGCCGGAACAGAACCCACCCTCGAACCACAGGAGGGTGCGCTTCCTGCAATTCCCTGCGTTGGCATTAGGATCCTGTTTTTGTGAACAACACATGATGTGTGCTGTGCAGGCGATCAGCAGCAAGGTCCTGCGGCATCTAATGCTTCAGATGCTCGTCTGCAGTGTGACCTTGTGACCTGTCTCATGCTGGGCCATAATGATAAATAGCCGGACCCCTCGCGGCTTCATGCGTAGCCCATCGTATCTTCTGTCAGGATGGGCCTCGAGATTCAGCCGAACGAGCTAGAGGCCTCGGCCTGGCCCTGGCTGGGGTCAGGGCCAAGTGCAGGGTACTTGTACCAGCATCCGAATCCCCTCGCTCCGTTGTTCCGCTTCGGTTGGTTCTTCTTGCGGCTCTTGAACTCTACTTGTCGGGTCCATGTTCGGCTCGTGAAAGATAAGATAGAGTTTGCTTGGTAAATACGGAGGAGTGAGAAGGAACAGCCATATCAGCGCCACAAAAGCCACTCAAGAAAGGGGAAAGGCACTGCCAGCCTTGCACAGGTTCCAGGCGAATGCTAAACTGAGGAAGCCGCGTCGCATACATAGGCCCTGAAGCAAGAACGTGGGCCTCCCTTGCTCGAATACTGATGCGGAAACAGATATTTCCAGAAAGCCTCAGCTGTAAGCCCACCTGCACCACTCCTTCAAATCCTCTCTCCTGAAGCAACAAGGCAAGCTCAAGGTCGTTCGGGCCTGGGTTCGTTCCGGTGGTGTGCTTGCGTGTCATGTTTCACACTTGGGTTCATATGTGGGTGGTCGTCAAACTTATTGTCCTTTTATTGGTCTTTTATAGAACCCGGCACCTAATATTACCCAAAACGGGACCATAATAATTTTGACAACTACCTATGTGGAGGTTTGGAAGTTTGGACCATGTACAAATTAAATAGTGCCAGTGCTGTGCAAGCCCCGGAGGCCATGATCGCCTTGGTGGACATGCGCTTTGCCCTGGTTTTGCTAGCTCTAATACGGGAGGCTCGATAGCCGTAGCATTATCTCTTCTTGCCTTTCAAAGCTCATGTGAAAAACCGGTTGTATGTATCCCGAAAAGGGAATCCGTTCTCCAAGTCTGAATATTGGAGGCCCATTGTTGCTGCAAATCCTCCAGCCATCAGAACAGCAACAATACCATCCAGAAATAGCACTGGAATTCGTTAGGCTCTGCTGTTGAGGAGTGTTCGCTGGGTCACGACTTCTATTGTACTTATCATCGCAATAGCATTTTCGTCTACATGCCAACAGAAAGTGCTTGCAATGCTGGTCACGCACGAAGCCCCTCGAGTCCGGCCTCCGTCTCGGTTTTCTGATAGTTCCGTTGGGCACATGGCCTGTAGTATTGAAGTTTAGGGCACGTATAGCTTATCATCCGATCGTTTTGTTTCACGAAGGGCCGCGAGTGCAGCCCGTCAGTTAGGCTAAACGTTTCGAAAGCCTGGGAGGGAGAGGGAGAGAGGGTATTGAGGGCTGGTTGTGTCTTCAGGGCTTCCGGGTTAATCGTGGCCTTGGTTCCAATCCCCTCATATGTTCATTGTTGTAAGCACCGTCGGGTTTCCATATAGCTATGAGCCCCGCCTCCCAGCCACTGAATCGCTGTTGGGGAAGTTCGTCTTTGCATACAGGGCCATTCTCAACTGAGGCCCCGATTAAATGTCGATCTACTGGTCATAGTAAGCTCCGGCAACTATGGCGATCTTAGTCAGAGTAAAACGATGGAGTACATTGTTCCCCAAAAAGGGCATGATGGATGGTTCTCGTCCTGCTCAGGAAGGAGACCGGCAGTGCAACCTACGAAGATTTCGCTGCAGTCTTCGGCAACCCCGCCGGACCCCCAGTTGTGAAGCAGTGGCGCTGCCACTGCTGCTACTGCTGTACTACTGCTGCTACTCATGCTTCTGCTGCTGCTGCTCCCGCTCCCGCACCTGCTCATTTGCTGTCGTCCGCTGCGCTCTCCGATGAAGCCTCAGCTATGGTTGCAAGCACCCTGTTCGTTCACCATGCAGGCTGAAACGCTGCGGCAGATCAACGTTGAAGCTGTCAAAGCTGCTTCGCGTGGTGAAGTAAGGCAAAGGGGCTGGATAGCGCTGCAAAAGGGGCAGGACAAGGGTGGAGCGTCTCCGCGCAGGTGCAGCTAGGACGTGTAAAGACTTCCATCGTGACATAGCGCTACGATTTGCACAACCCCTGCGGCTGATCAGGGAGAAGAAGCTTCTAGACCTGCGGAACCTCGACGAAGAGAGCGAAGAAGAGGAGCCCTACGCCAGAGAACCGCCCAATCAAGCGAGTAGTCAGGTATAGCCATAGCGGCGGTACTGACAAAAAGATACAGCAGCTGTTGGCTGGTCAGGCGGGTTTTCGCTCTGAGGTTAAGTCAACTAGAGCTCAGTCACAATGCAGAGAACAGGAGAACAACGAGGAGGGCCAGGACGATGAGCTGGAGTTAGAGGATGATGGCCGCGACAATGGCTGAGTGCCGCATTGATCTATGAATAGTTCAAGCATGAAACAGGCACAATCAGGCATTGTCAGCTTCACGAAAGCGGACTTTGTGCACCACCGTTCAAAGCGTAGCGGTAGGGAGCAGAGTAATTGCTTGTCTCCACACTCCAACGGCACAGACGACATCCATCACATCGGCGAAGCATTCACGGATCTTTAGGGTTTAGGGTGTGTCCAAGTTTCACCACTGTGTTCACGTCGTGCTCACAGCGAGAAATGGGCCGCTCACTCTGTGACTCTGGCCGGCGGGGTAGTTACATTTTAGGTTTACAGTTTAGGGCTTGCAAGGGAGGGAGAACGGAAGTAACTCCGGGTATCCAGAAGCTGGCACTCCTCCTTGTGGGACCGACTAAATTCAGGTTGAACCGCCCAGATACTTGGTGCTTGTTCTAGGTTTGAAGATCAAAAGCCGAAGTTGCCAAAGCAGAGCTGATCTCCAAGATTTGGGAATTAGTGATGATCCGTTGATGGCCTTCGCACCAGGTTCACCGTCGGCATCAATTGACACGTCAGCCTCTGCTGAATCGGATCGGCCTCTGCGCCTTGGCTTACCCTCATCTTACACTTCTCCGCAGCTGTCCCAGCAGCTAATGACTTCCTCCCTTGCTTTCATGTCTGGCCCTATCCTACCTGGGGTTCGTTGGTGTTGTAGAATATTCCGCTGTGTCAATGCCATCCTCCCTCCCGGACGTTGTTTTCGGTTCAGAGTGCCCGCGAGCAAGATACACCTATGGGACGCCCGTGGGCACGCTAGACTATAAGGGGACACTGCTGCTAATTATTCCGAGCTTTATATTGCACCTCTTAACACCCTGAGATCTGAAGCTGCCAATAAAAAATCCTCATCCGAGCACGGGATTGTCTCCGATTTACTCCCAGGTCTTTTGAGGACATCCTGGCAGATCCTCAGCTTCGCGCAATTCTGCTCGAACCTTGGGCGGACAAGACTGCATTTTTCGCAGAGAGTTTTTCAATCAAGAAGCACTGGAAGGCACCGTGTAGGTGTGGATCCTTTGTTGGCTTGGTGTTGTGTGCAGGATGGCTTTTTCGAGGATTCCGTAAATCCGGTGGCTTGTGTTGCATGCCTGACTTTGCGTTGTAGCCGGTTGTCGATTTGCCTAACCAGAGTGCCTCCACACTTCCTTACGTAGTTGGCCCTACGCTGATATGTGTTGATGTGTAACCAGTTTGCAATTTTCCAGCCTTTTGCATAGAATTGGTTCCAATGTGTCAACTTCTGCATCGCGAATTAGAGTCATGCGTTCTGCCAGGCGAAAGCAACAGTCCGAAGAGCCATCCCTGCTGCGACCTCGAAGTGTTTCGCAGTAGCGACGCATTCACGAGCAAATGGCCCGCACGATGTGCATGCAGTTTCTGTGCTTGCAGCTGACAATACCCGACACCAATGAGGCCTTTTGAGAGGCCAGTGCCCACATCGCATCCTGCAGCCTGGCACCCATGGTGACCTGAGCTGTGCTTGGAAGATCAGGGGACTTCGTCAGCTAGGCTTTCAGTATCCGTATAACTCTAAACTCTATTATACTATACCTACTAATTCCTGGTCCTTCAAGTGGCCCCTCCTGCAAGAAGAAGACACGAGAACGATGGACCTCTCTGGCAATTTCCGGCTCAGCCAGGCAAGCAGCGAACATAGGAAGCAGCGCCTTCATTTCCGGTACCTTTCGGGGCCTTCTCTCTGGTTTCTCGCGAACCAAGAAGCCTTCATCTGGAAGCAATGGCCCGTCGTGTCCTCTCCTTCGCCGTCCTGGCCGTCCTTGTCCTCGCCCTGCGCTGGAGTGCAACGGCCTTCCTGCCAACCGGCAAGCCGCTGCTGCGTGGAGGTCGCGTCGGTACGGCAAGATACCCTAAGAATCCCCAAAAACACATTTAGAACCGGAGACCTTGCTTGATCACACTCTCCACAGTCTAGGCGATAGGCGAGAGCCTAGACTTGAGCATTTTGAGTTGGCGGTAGTGTCTAAAGCTCCAGACATCAATCCAGTAAGTTGTCCCAAGCAGGTCAAGACGGTCAAGACCTGTTCCCTAAGGTGTCAACCTTCTAAGCCGAGAGGTTTCATGTTAAACATCTACTCGTACGGAGTGAAAGCTGGTATGTGGAAGAGAATTGGACACTTCCACCCTCGCCCTGTTTGTGTTTGCGTCTCTGTGAGATGCGCCTTTCCCTCACAGATTGCAGTAGTTGCAGCAAAGTGAGTGTTTCGGAACAGAAAGGCCCGAACGGAATTCTTAGTTAAACAGGATCCTTGATGTCGAGTCGCAGCGTCGCCATAACTACCCTCTCTCAAATCCTGAGCCCTGGAGGCTCAATTCATAGAAGCTCCCATAAGCTCAGGTCCTAAACTACTCGTTTAGGGTTTAGGGTTATAAAAGTTTGATGTTGCACATGCTTTTCTTCCCTGCACTGCGCGGATCGCCATAGGGTGTACGGCTCTCAAATCACGGGCCTGTTTTCGAGAGCCCCTCAGGTGGCAAATAGATCCCTGTAAACCTCATATCAAGACAGTTGCCTTCTCATACATATATACATATATATATATATATAGAGATGCATCTCTCTCTCTCTCTCAGATGTATTTAAACAAAATCCCTTGAGCAAGAGTTCTTGGAGTCTCGGGTCGAGGAGCCGCAGGGGCCCTGGCTACCACGGCGGCGGCTGCTGGAGCGATGCCGGCCTTGGCCGAGGCACCTGCCTTGGCTATGCTTTGGGGGTTTAGGATTCAGGGCAGGGCATTTTGTCTTGTGTGTTTGGGTGAGTACTGCAGCCAGTAGTGCTGCGGATTTGCCGGCCCTCAGTTTCTTTTCTTCAGGGTACCCGGCAGTCGCAATAGGCCTGGATGCAAAAACAGGATTCAGGGCTTCAAGGTTGGATCCATCTTCTCATCGTATTCCTTGTAAACTCATGCACCTTGTGTGCATGCGAACAATACCTATGTGATCGAAACAAGGACACACGTCGCCTGTGATGTTGTCTCGGGCTGGCATGCGTTTTTACTTGTTGTGCAGGGAATTGCGCTCGGGATCGGTTCAGGATTTAGGATCTCCACAGTCGAGATTGCAGAAAATGCTGTCCACTCACCACTCAGTGGCACTGTAGTCCCTGATTGATCACCCCCTCCCGATTCCCCGGAGAGAGTTGCAAGGGTCCTGCTGGACATATGGTTACTCCTCAGAGGTCAACGGTCTGCAGCCAGGGAGCATGAGCTGACAGTGTGCTGCGAGCCAACGCTCATCGAATAAAAGAAGCCGGAGACCATAAGCCCAAACTTCAACACCCTGCACCCCGAACAGGTCCGCAAGCACCAAAGCCGTTCAAGCCCTTCTCGAAACATCGCAGAAAAGGCGGAAGACATGTGAGCTTCATCCCAGTCATGCGGGTGGCAACAGAAACCTTGAACCCAAAACACCCAAGACCCAAGGGTGTTCAAAGCGAGCCTCATCTGGCAGAGTCCGAGTGTGAGAGCGTAAACAAAGAGCCCTCCCACAGGAGGAAGGTGGCCTTCTGAACTTCGGGCTGCTTGTCTGAGGGATCAGGGTTCCTTTAAGGGCTATTTCCTTTCGTGTGTTACAAGGGGTTTAGGGCTTTTATAAGGGTTGTATATGGTTTTAAAGGGGGTTTAGGGTTCAAAGCTAAGGCTTCGAGGTTCAGAACGCAGGGTTTAGTTTGGCTGTCAGCATTCAATGCTGAGGGTTCAGGATGCAGAGCTTTGTTACCGGCTGATCGGATCAGACAGCTCCCACAGTTTGTCTTCTGAATGCACACTTTCCTGCGAGGCCTTAGTGCCATTGGCTGTGGGGTGAAGTGAAATTGGAGTCCGGGTGTTTGTTCATCCCGGGCCGGATACCCTTGATTTGGGCATTCATGTACCCCCGCATTTGTGTGTTTCCGCAGCTAAGGGTCCACATTATGAGCACGAATTTTCCAACCCCGGACCGTCCCCCTTACCACAGCAAAGACCCCTAGTTTGAGCACCCCCGCAGCATGTAGCTTCAGTACATGGACTATGTAGATTGGCTCGCCAGCTGCCGCACGGTGTGTCTATCGAGTGTACCCGGGCGTGCTCCAAAGCACGGTCCAAGATGGGGTCATGTTCTATAGTATTCCAATATTAGGATCGAGGTTAGGACTGGTCTTGAGAGAGGGGAGATGATCATTTATCAGGGGTCGGCAGTTCGGCAAATCTGGGTGCAGAGACCAAGCCCGAAACAGAAACTGGCCTGCTTCTCCCAAGGAAGGTGGAGCTTGGGGGCGGCTTTGCCCTCAATTTGAACATCCCGGATGCCGGGCAGCAAGGAAAGAGGAGGCTTACGAGGGATGCGTCGGAAGTCATGAACTTGGGGTTGCTTCTGGATGCTCCGGAAGAAGCTGTTGTTTCTGGTGCCGGTTCTGCATGCTATACTGTGAGCTTTGCCCCGTTGTGCTTTGCTGTTTCCCTGTTTCCTGGTCAACACATGATAAACCCCAAACCCGAGGATATCAACCTGGTGAACATCTCGATCCTGGTTGCCGGCCTCTTCTACTTCCTGGGCCCTCTCCTCAGCGAGTCCATGGCCTCGCGCGAGAAGGCGCCTCCGAGAGATCCCTAAACCTTGAACCCTAACTTCCTTGAAGTGTCGAACTTGACCTCGGAAGTTTGGAGCTAGGGGTTGGGTCTGCGAGTGTGCGATGTGGGATGCGACCTGAAACATCTGCGTTGTCTTTCAGCGGCAAGCAGGTCCCCTCGTAACAGCCCCAGATGTACAGTTCAGCATGCACACACATGACCAGAGGACTTAGTAAGTCGAGTTATCAGCAAGCCACGTTTCACCCCAGTGCTTCAAACTATCCCGGAACCGTTCAACCCCCATCACACCTCAATAGAAGCTAAAGGAAACCTTACAACAAACGCCTAAACTCAAGCTACCAGGGGCCTTCAGTAAAGCGGGTCTTTGTCTGCAGATTTGGCAGAGCGGCCTTGCACACCACTTAGAATCACATGTAGAAGGCATTCTGCTTTGGATGGTTTATGGTTCTCACAACTCGGTAATAATGAGTGCCCGATTTAACTGACGTCCTTTTATTTCGGGTCTACATCAGGTCCCTTCTGGATTTCTTCGGTCCCAACACTTGGGGTCTGTGCAGTCAGCTTACGGTTAGTGATCTGGAGGAAACATGGGCCACGTTCTGATGGTCGCGGGTTTTTATCTTACCTCATCATGGCGCGTTCCTTGCAGGAGATCCAGAGCGATATCGACGATGCCATCGCCAAGTACAACGAGGCCCGGAGAGCTAAACGGCATGGAGTTCGATGAACTGAAACTTTAAAACCTCAAACATCAGGGCCTGTAGACACGGTAGACTCACTCTTAGACCCGGGCCGCGCCGGAAATAGTTGGGCATCTTGTCATTTCGAACTCTAATGTCAAAAACACCGCAAAACCTGCAGTGCTGACAGCTTCTGAATCATGGCAAGGCTTCGACGCGCCTGGCAGAGGCCAAGAAGGCGAAGGAGCAGGCTGGACTAAGGGTCTGCGGCTTGTTGCGTCTCAGGCTCCAGGTTCGCTTAGTGGCTAGCTGAACGTGCCGCCTCCAATCCGTTCCGCTTGGTCTGTGTGATTCCTTCAGGATCAGCATCTTTGTCCTTGGTCGGACTTTCTGTTGCTTCTACTGCTCTTGCCATGCCCATACTTACCCGATCTTTACGATGCCACACGGCTCTCGCAGGTGGCTCGGCTTAAAGAGACAGTAAAGCAACCACAGCTTGGGTTGCTTTGATCTCGCAGTGCTTTCTTCACCCATGTCTAGTCCCTGGGCTTAAATTTTCCTGGCATTCTTTGCGCTATCCCCCGCATCTGCTCTTAAGCAAAGGTGTTCTGCCGTCCGCGTCCCTTTCGAAAAGTCTTTGCCTCGCTTTTGCACCCGTGGTACTCCTGGGCAATAACATCTAAGAGGGAGTACGAGGGAGGAGAACGGGTGGAGGGGTTCCTGTCACCGCTGCGATGGCCAGCTTTCGAAGCATTGATTGCTTCAAGTGTTGCGGTTATCGCTATAATCTTGACGTGTCTGAGTGCGAGCACCGGTTTGATATAATCATAATTACGGACAGCATGTTTGCTTGTTGCTCTCATCCCTCTCTTGAAACTCAGCTTCTCGTGACCATCATTCTCATCCTGGGTTTGGAGTACCATACTGTTATACTTTTTTGGGAACTGTTCGCTAAAGGAAACAGTATGATATCAAAGTGTATGTTTTTTCTCCCTTTTTCAAAGCCCAGACAGTCTCACTGGTCTTGCTGTTAACGGTGATGATCGTGAAGGTGGCGATTACACCATACATCACCCCCCATAGCCCTGTAAGAAAGCCGTAGCATCACCTGCAGCTCTCCCACCTCGGGAGCTTCGCCTTGCAGTGCGGAGGCTGATGCCGTCGTCAAGGAGATCAACGACAGCATCTCCAAGGACATCAAGGAGTTTCAGGACACCCTGAATGCCCGGAGCTTGGAATAAACACTGCGAGGGTGGGACGGCACGATACAGAGAAATGAAGGCACGCGGAATACATGATTTCAGCGGGCAGCTCTAGAGTTGGAGCACCCCTGTCTTGCTGAGCTACTAGACTTCGTGCTACTATACTTCGTCGAGCGCGAGTGACAAAAATACAGAAGCATCAAACAAGCAAACCTTGACACAACCTCATTCCCAGTACCCGAATTTTGGCTCAAGCTGCCGAGCATCTCAAGCACGCTGACCTCAAGAACCTCAGATGTTGCTTCTCTTCTTCGAGAGACTATCCCGGCTCGACGTTGAGCCTTCCAGAAGGCCTGCCGGTCCTTAGAGCATGTTAAACACGGACGAAGTAGAGCTTCCGCACAATGCAGTTATCATTTCGCTTCGCGGATGGTCGCTCAGTCGGACCTCTTGAATTTGAGCACCACGTGCGCATTGATGATGTGGCTTCTCACTTGAAAGCAGTAGTGAAGCCCACAGAATCTGTGTACGCGCGTCTTCTTTGGGAGACGTGGCTGCCACCGGGCCAGAAGCTCTCAGAAACTTCGCTTAACCATGGGGACGTGGTGGAGACACTCTGGGCTTCGGCATCGCCCCTGCCAGAGCAAGGGAATGACGGAGCAGAGGTCCTGCCAAGGCGCCCCCCGAACCTTTTGAAGTGCAGCGAGGATTCTGCGGGCCGTTTGGACGTTCTTGATTGCTCAGGAATGTACAAGCTTGACCGGGACTTGGATGGGTTTCAGCAATGCATCACTCCATCACTACAGGTGCTGGATATTCGTCAGTGCGCCTTCAAAGCAGACTTCATTCGGAGGATTTTCGAAAAAGTTCCCGCAACTCTTAAGGAGCTACGTGCAAGCCGGAACATCATTCGTAGATCTGCATTGGAGTGCCTTTGCGACCGGGGACTTAGCCTGAGGGTGCTGGACATTGGCTACTCCCACTGCGACAACTGCTCTTCATTGCCCCGCATCGGTGGCATTGCCGACGGCTCTGTGGAAGAGCTTGTGCTTGGAGATCTCGAGGCCTTGATGCAAAACCCAAGGTTGCTGGCTGATGTGCTGCCGCTGTGTCCGCAGCTCAAGCTAGTTGACTTCGCCTGGAATAACCAACAATCCTTTTTGTCCAACACACTTCAAAGCTTGGCCCAGCACTGTCCTCTTCTTGAAGTGGTGTACGGCTACCGCACAGAGCCGGAAACCCCTCAGTTGCTCGAGCTTCTGTCTCGATGCCAGAATGTGACACACTTGGAAGTTTCCGGTATCTCCTCCCCCGAAGTTATCTCGAACCTGGCACAGCTCCCATCTTTGAGGTCTGTCCGTCTGGAGTTGACATCCTCGGAGGCGGAGTTGATGAAGGCAGTGTGTCGCCTTAAGGTAGAGACGCTGTATCTCGAGTTCGGATGGGTCGATGACGACGACCACGACGAGGATGACATAGAGTTCGCACTGGATCTCTGTGAGAACACAACAGAGCTCACAGAGCACTTTTCCAGCTCATCAGCAACAAATGTTTCCCTTATCGTCGCTGGAGTGGAACCGAGCATTCTTGAAGCAATAGGGTCCCGCTTGCATCAGCTGGGGCCTCTCAGGGCCCACAGCGCAGATCATCCCATCTTGGATGCGCTCGTGCAGGCTCCCAGTTGCTGTGTCAACCTTGTGCGACTGGACATCAACTTCTACGAACAGATTGATGCGGGCACATTGGCGACAGTGGCCGAGAGATGCCCTTCCTTGAAGATTGTTATGTTGAATGCCGACGAGATCGGCTTTCAGAAAACTCCGATCGATGAGGGCATCCTAGCGCTTGGCCGCCATTGTAGCAAGCTAGAGCACCTGGATCTCTACGATCGTCTTTTGCAAGATCCTGCTACGACGCTGGCCACTGCAGTGGCTGGATGGCCGCACCTGCGCTACCTTTGCGCTGAAAACACTACCGAGATGTCGTGGGTCGAAGCAGATCCAGATTGCCGAATCGTGCGTGCGCTGGCCGCCCATTGCCCGTCTCTCCAGAACGCACTGTTTTATGACGAAGTGCCAGCAGACTGGACAGCTATCCTTCAGGGGTCTTGTCCTCTCTATGGAGAGCTCGACTTGGACAGACTCCGAGTAGAGTCGAGTTGCGAGGCAGCCTCGATGTGTAGTCTTCCTGCCGACATTGCTGCTGCAAAATGCAGGATGCAAGCTTACGAGGTTGCGATCATGCCAATGATCACTCTACGGTGGGCGAGTCAGCCACTTCGTGTGGGCATCAGTCCTAATGCTTTGTCGTCATGTCAGTATCCGAAGTGCTGCTCTCATGTTGATATCCGCAGCCCACATTGTGCTGGTGTCCCTGTCAACATGGTTTACAGGATTCCTGCCTTCATCTTCAGTTGACTTTAGGCAGTGTCCGAGTTGCGCGAGCGCAAACCCGAAACCGCTCCATGTTCCGCATAGCGAAGCTGTCCAGGCCCAGGCCACGAAGTCCCAGCAGGTCCAGGACAAGGCTATGGAATCCAGCCTTAAGGACCGGCCTTGGCAACGGTTGCTACATGCACTGCGATAGTTATTGCCGTAGCTCTCTGCTCGATGATGAGTCTTTTGTGTTAGTAGCATTATGGCGATTATTTTTATCATCCGTATCGCTGTCTACAGCTGGATTTTAAGTTTCATTATGTGCCCTGCTTCGCTGAGCAATGCTTTTTACTTCTTAGTGTGGCCTGAAAATGTATTCATTGGTATTGAGACTTTTCGCATCATTGTGACTGCGAATCTTTCTGTTGCCATTCATATCACTGTTGTTGGCAGTAGTAGCGCGACCGCTATGAATATGGTTGCGGAAAGCCTTGAGCTCCTGGATGAGGAATGGAGTTCTTCAGCTCTACCTCTGACCTGATTCTGCATTCAACTTCGTGCAGACCTATGCAGATATACTTCAGCCGAAGTCAGATCGTCATGCACTCGGAAGGAGTAGTGTTGACAACAAGTACGTCAAACCCGGACCACCTCATGCTCGACCCATGCAGTAGCCCTTATAGTAGCGTCCACAGTAGCCCTTACAGAACCCCTTAGTGGACCCCTACGTACTGGTAACTATGTACCGGGGTACCAGGACATGGAGTCTCGCTCCGCCTCGAGCCTGGAGAAGTACATTGACTCCGCAGCGGTCAGGCGCGGGCTCGTTGAGCTGTGCCTGGGCTGATCATGCTTTGTGTGGGTTTGAAGTAAGGTAGAAGCAGTTGAGAGATCCCCTCTTCGAGTTGCACAGCTTTCCGCTTACCTGGACCTGGAACACCTCCTGCATTTCTTGCTAGCCGGGTGTGTGCTGACTCTAGGCTTGGTTGTTTTGTTTGGAAAGCTGCGACTATGAATGGGATCGAAGACTGTCAGGTCTTTGCTGACTTGAGACTACAGGAAGCTAGAGGTTATGAGACATCGAAGCAAGGAAAGGGCTACCGGTGCAACAGTTGCAGCACATTTTGCGACAGCTCAGGCAGAAGCTTTCCCCATCGCAAAAGACTCAGTTCATGAACGCGGCTATCAACTCCCTGTGAGCCTGTGAGCCATCCTTCTAGATCCGGGCTCATTAGAGCGTGGGCGATGCCTTTTCCTTGGGCTACCTATGAGCTGAGGGAGATGTAGCAGATGCAGTATGTGCAGGTATCTTTCTCCGAGTACTTAAAAGCCAGCCCACAACACGGGGCGTGCTTATGTCGGTCTGCTTTCTTAACGTGCCTTTTTCGCAGCTTGGCCCCGCTTGTGCAAAAAGAAGATTCCATGTGGTTGCTACGCAGGGTTAGCTCCGAATGTGCACAAGACCGGTCGGTAGATCCAAGCCGACCTGGACAGGTGATCATGGTGAGGGAATACACAAAGCTTTCTCTGGATGCAGTTGTTGCAGAAGGTCACGCTCCTCCAGTCTGACAAGGCTGCGCTGGATCAGATGCAGCTTGCGCTTCAGACTCAGCACTTTGGGTTTTCTTTGATGTTGGGGCCCTTTTTTTGCCGAGGCTGCCTGAATGCCCAAAACCGTAACCTTTGGTGATTTAGGTTCGTGCTGCTCTCTATCATCACCTCCGTCATGGTTAGCTTGGAAGCATACCAAAAGGAATGTCAAACCAACGCTAAAACTCAAAGCGTTCTGATAGTGGCCTCACACACCAACAGTTCCAGCCGAGCGTTCCACTAACAAGCGTGTGTGTGTGTGTGTGTGTGTGTGTGTTTGCGCGTGTGCGTGTGCGAGTGAGTGAGTGTGTGTGTGTGCCGGGAAACTCCACTGGGGCCCGAAGCAAAACAAAGAAGAACACGTCATCGAAACTCGCACTATTGGAAGCAACCACGAGCATCCAGGCAAACGGTAACTCCAACAGTTGCAACAAAATTGCACTAACAACTGGTAGTAGCGGCCCAGGAGAATAGCAACAAAAGAATATTTAGTTACAAGAAGAAGACTCTATACCATACCCACACAGTGTCTTCTGTCTTCTGTTAAAAAATGTGTTTGTGATGACATTCTAAGCTCCGAGGCCCAGACTGCGTGGGGGCGTTAGCGACCAGGTCACGGAGGGGTTTCGTTACTGGAAGGTGGGGTCTTAAGGCTTAGCGCCTTCAGGCCTGTCCTTTAGGGGTGTTAGGGCGTAGGGGCTTGGAGGTTGCAGATTAGAGTGCAAGGTTTCGGAGTTTCGGTGCTGGGTCACCTACCACATCCGACTGAAGGTGCCGTTGAGACTAGCATTCGGCTGAGAGCTTAATAAAGGTTGCTGGTGCAGGTGGTGAGGTGTGGTGGGACGACTTGGCAAGCCCTCAGCTGCAGCATCAGTTAAAGGATTTTATGAGGCTTTCTACAAGCGTTTTGTAGTATGGTGCGCACGGGCAGGGGTTGTTTCGGTTCTCTTTCCGAGCCTGGGACCGAGTGGCTCTAGGTTGAGTGTTGGGCAGGGGACCGACAGCAACTGTCGGTGTCGATGGGCCCTGGCGATGGCCCTCGTGCCTGTAGTATCCCTGAACCACACTCTTCCGACTTCACAGAACCGCCGGATGCACGACGGCAGCGCCGTGATGCTTGCGGGCGCCTCAGAGGAGAAAGTCCACATCAAATTTCCTGTTCGGGGATACTGCTCCCTTGTTGGATATATTCGAACTCCGTGCGTTACCCACGGAGGGAGGCTAGAAAGGAAGGTTGGGCGAAGGAGTGCACCTAGAGTGCTCAATTTGTTCAGGCCACCCTGAGAAGATTCTTTGAGACATCGAAATCGATTATGGGGATCCTTGTGCATGTTAAGGTGGGTTACAGCCGCTTGCAGCAAACATGTTGCGTCGCGAATGTGTCTGCCAGCGTACATCTGAGTTACCACATGCAGCATCTTGGTATAGGGTTTTGGGTGCTGAGAAATAATGACGCGATCGCAGTATTGACAGTAAGTTGCTGATGAACGTGTCGGCGGGCGGATTGTGCAGACATGCTGGCCCTTTTGTTAGTGGTCAAGGTCGGAAGCCTGAGCCCCGTGAGCAGTTTGACAACACAACCTGAACCCCCAGGGCAGTTCTCCGCACTTCAGATTTCAGCCAGCAATACGAAATCCATTTCCCGAAGAGCAATAGCTTCAGGATCGCTCTCTCCCTTTTCCTTCCTGCTCGATTTGGGAGACAAGCTACTTAGAAGCTGTTTCAGCCTAGAGTCCAACCCTTCAACCAATTTTGGAACCAGTTGCCATGAATCCTTGCCGGGCCGGGCATTGCTGACCTTTAAAACCCCAAACCGACGACCTGTCGAGGCAGCGTTGGTGAGCTGCTTCATCATTGGTCTAGTGCTACTCTCAGCTGGTTCAGGGCCTAGGCCGCAGAGTGAAGGACGGGCAGTGTACATTCAAATGCCCTCAGCGCAGGTGAACAAGTGTAGGAGGGATAGCGGGAACTTCTGTGTCAACTAAAGTCTTCACCAAGTGTAGCCTAACAAGAGCAGTAGGAGCAAGAAGTTTAGGTGCAGAAACGCAGCATGAAGGCAACATCCCAAATTAGTCGTACGAGTGAGTTCCCAGAGGCTTGTACGAACAAGACATCATCGGCCAACGCCTTTGAGGCAAAGAGCAGTCTTGGGACCAGTAGCTACGTTGATGTACCAATGGCAGCATCTGAAGTAGCTACATCAAAAAGCCGATAAAATCAAGAATCTTGATGACGGCTGCAACCGCAAGGATAATGCTTTTCCCGCTGCCGGAGTTCCGAAGCCTCAGAACCAACAAGATTCCTCCTGGGCTCTTGGAATGGGCCTGACACTATCCTGGCCTCGGCAGTATCCCGTCTAGTGAGTCTGATGATTTCTGAAATATATACCGTTGACTCAAGCATCAGCTTCGTAACTCTGATGATTCATCGTTGCCTGAAGGGTATGTGTTGGCAAAGGCACTCTGTACTGGTGCGAGAAGTACCAGCACGAGGCAAGCGAGGGACGCTGTCCTTACTCTTTTTGGCCCTAACTGAAATTATTTATTTGCATTAAGCGCATGTTTTCGGCGAACTAGATATAGCTGCTTCGTGAGCAGTAGCAGTCATACGAGTGCTACTACCGGCATGCAGCAGTACGAAGCTGTATAAAGCAGGAGTAGTGGTAGTAGTAGTAGTAGTAGTAGTAGTAGTAGTAGTAGTAGTAGTAGTAGTACTAGTAGTAGTAGTAGTAGTAGTAGCAGCAGCAGCAGCAGCAGCGGTAGCAGGCAACTGTCGTTGTTGCTGCTGGTGTCGTCGCAGTTGTTGCCGTCGTCGTTTTCGTCGTTCTGCTCTCACTCTGACCATAGGGATGGTGCAAGTAGTATTCACAAGACTCAAAACTTTGGAATCTGTTGTTGGCTGGGTCCAGGTTTTTCTACCATGATCAATGTTTCCGTTCAGCAATGTAGCATGCACTACCGGAGCTCTTTTCACATGCGAACGATCGCCAGAGTCGTGGAAGCAGAAGCCTGTCCATCCCACAGGTGTAAGTGTAATGCGAAAAGCTCATGCCAGTTGCAGTGTTGCGCGAGGCACAGCGGCATAGCGCCGGAAGGATTGCAGCAGCAGCAATCCGAGGCAGCAAGAGGAGTTCAAGAAATCACTCATGGGCTGGATGCTTGACCAGAAAACCCCTGGTTCACAGATTCGTAATTCGTAATATGTAGCTCACTTCGATGAAGCGATGCTGGCAGAGAGTTACAAGGTCGCCCAGCAACGAGCCGGATATAGCCGGATTTCGCAAGAAAGAATCAGCCGACCAATAGCTGTGGCAGGGCTCACATTTTAAGCCACTTGTTTGGGGGCTTTGAGCCTGTATCACAGGTGCGTGCGCAGCTCGGCGCAGCCATCCAAGGCAACATTGCCGCAACTGTGTTTTGAAACCTGTACCGTCTTCTGTGCGGAGAATGTGTTCACAAAAAAGTTGGCCTTCCATATTTTTACATACTGTCTCTCAGGCTTGATGCAGGCCCGCTGAAAAACTGCAGTTTGGGACGTCTGGCAAACGTCGGCTGTGGCCGTGGCGCACCCTCCCAACGAGCGTCGAGCGTCAAATCGGGGGGTCCTGCGGCCTGCAAAAGAAGCCGAAGACAGCAGAAGATAATTAATGTAGCAGATCGTTGCTTTGAAAGCTTCGGATTGCCGCCCGCCCCCGGAAATCTGGAGACGTGGTAAGGAGGGCTTTTGTAGGATTGTTAGTTTGGTCGCTCCAATACAAGGTGATCCCCATTGAGTTAGAGTCAACCACGACATGCTCACTCAGTCCAATGACCGTCCAAGTAGATCCCAGTGCTGGGAGGCCGTCGGACTATGTACCACCTGGTCCAAGATGGCTCGCTTCCGTCGTCCCCAACCGCTGAAGCTGGTACTTAGAGCACAAAAAGGTCATGCGAACATTGCGTTACGCTTGGTTTGTCTAGGTGGCACATGAACAGATGAGAATTTTCTGCATCTTGGCTTTGAGGATTCAAGCCTTCGGGGCGAGCCATCGGAAATAGAATCTGGCGGATCGGGATTGATCACATTGTGGCTTGAGGGTTGTGGCGTGTTACCGACTCCTGCATGCATCCATCCGACTTTGGTTTGTCAGGTTTAGAGCTTTGAACGTCCAAACCCAGCACGACTAGCAAGCACGGCTAAGTCGGCCAGCGGAATCTTTTGCTCGCTCAGCTGCGCAAGGTCATGGTCCGTGTTTGCAATTGATCAGCATCAGTTCACACAAGAAATATGCCAACTCCAACACTAGACCTGTGACTGGTGTGACTGTCGCGTACATAAGTAGTTACAGGGTAGAAGCGAGCTGCGCTTGATCGACGGCTGGGGCCTCATTGACCCTTACCTGTGTGGGGTACCAGCACAGAGACGTGAAATTGGGAGGCCGGACAGGCCAAACATGGGTAGTTGTTAAAATTAGGGGCCCTTTTTGGGTACCTATTTTTTATACGGCACCTATTATTTAGGGTACCCCAAAAGGGACCATAATTTTCACAATCACCCACATGTTTACGAGTTGAGGGTATCGTGCCTGATGTCCCATCTTGAACGGTGCAGCATGCCACAGGCGCATGGACCATGCGATGACAGTAGATCGTGTCAGATCTGCACAACGAGCAGGTGTAACTAAGCATAACCACAGAATTGAAGCAAACAGGTCTTGCTTGTGGCTCGGTCGATGGGGGTGGATGGAGAACTCAGGATTTTAGCCACCTCCTAGCAGAGATGGTTTATCAGGACTGAAGCTCTCTGAACATGATGTTCCTTCGTCAGCCCGATGCCCCTGGCAGACCGCACCGCGCCCCACCGCAACATTTCGGCTCAGTCATGCCTGTGCTACACCCAGGAACAGCACGTGAGTTTGATTATCACGATACTCCATAGACTCCAGGCACGCATTCAGCGCCGCTTGCATTCCAAAACTTTGAACCCCCGTGAGCTGAACCTTGCGTGAGGTCGCGAGGGAATTTCTGTCGGATTGTGAGAGCATCGACTCGAGGTTTTTGAAGCCATGTGGGAGTTTCCGAAAATAGGGGTACCGTATTTTGGGGATCTTATAATAAGGATCCTACTAGTTAGGGTACTATATTGGGGTCCCCTATTTTCGGAAACTCCCATGTGACAGGCTTTACGGTGTTTTCCGCTGGAACCGGGGGCTCGGGACTTGGACTCGGGGGGCCTGCTGCTTGGCTGTAGTCTCTAGTCCGACATGCAGTTTGCTTCGGCTTGCGATGCCGGAGCCAAAAATCCCCGAAACCTCTGCAAGCCTTTTTTCCCAGAATCCCGGGCTCCGGTCAGCCCCTACCACAAGGCTCGCCCAAGTTGTTCGGATTTCAACAAACTTTATTACAGAGCAGGCTAAAAAGTTGGTTATTTGGCTGCCACCTTCTGTCCAGCGCTTGAACTCGGATATTTCTACGGAACTCACTAGCTGAGCCAAGGACTCTTTGGGTCATCCCGCGATGGCTCGCATTCTCCTTGTTGCGATCTTGGGGCTCCTGAGACTATCGGGCGCCGTGGACGTCAAGCATCAGGCTGTCGAGGCCTCCGATGCGCAGCTTGCCTGCAATGCAGCTGGGTCTGTGAGGGGCTGATCTTCCGTTTTGTAGCGGGTTCCAGCCCGATGCCTCATGAGCAGCGGCTAGATAAACTCACATGCCAAGCTTCGTTTCTCCCAATGCAGCATAACTTGCATTCATTGACGCCGGTTATTAGGCAGTGGGTACTTCGTGCTCTAGCTGCCTCTAGCTGCTGGTTCATTTTCTGCAGACCGGCTGCTTGTACCCGGCTCCATCCATGGCAACCATTGCTGGGAGCGTAAGGAGACACGCCAGTGAGAACCACGAGGAGATGGAGGTGCAAGCAGATGGATCTGCAAAGGCCCTGGGAGATGACGTTGAGATGATATGGGGCTTGACAAAAGGTCATCGACGTTGGTTTCAGTGCAAATGCCGTCAAGCTCTTCTCTAGTCAGATGTTTGTCCAGAAGCCCCCCCAAACAAATGGTGAAATTCGTTGCGACTTGGTATTCCTTGCTGTGCAAAGCACTTATGGCGGACTTGCTGCTGCGGGTCCTGGCCTGTTGAGCCCCGGTAGACCCGGCTTGCACCTGAGGGAAAGAAGGCATCCGCAAGCGGATAGTCTCAACAACACTGCCACGCACCTGCCAGGCGATGATGCGGCGAGAGAAAGGCTCTGAGAAGGAGGTCGGCGGCCAATATAGGGCAGATGACTGAAGGAGAGTCCAAAATTGAAAGGTTTTGGGGGCTTTTGAGTCTTGGAGTCTTGCCTGCAGGTTCGCAGGGATTTGAAGCCAGTGAACTTTGAAGTTTCGGGCTGCCTGTGCCCATGCGACACTTAAGTTGGCATGAAGGGAAGGAGCTAACGAGGCTAAGCCGCAAAGCCAGAGTCGGTGCCAAAACCTTAGGCTGAGACGGAGGGAGGCCTGTTGGAACGCAGCGCAGGCCGGCGACCCAACACAGACGACTACCGTCTTCGAGGAGGGCGTCGGAACAGACACGACGTCAGGACACCAGCACAGTAGCTTATGAAAACGTCTGGAACTTCGGTGTTCAGGCTTCGAGTTGGATTTAGAAAGCTGTCGTGCGACGGCTTCACAGGTCATCCTAGGTCCGACAATCGTTCAGGAAAAATCCCTTCATGCTGAGAGACCAGGGAGGAGAAGCATCGGTTGCTTGAGCGACCTGCCGTTCCCATTTCCCTGGCACCTTCCCGAAACCACGCTCATCAAGGCCCTACCACCCTCTAAGCTCCCGCTTTCGTGGGTCTCGGGGGCTCATGCTGCTCACTTCTGCCAGGCTCAAGCAGCGGTGACGAAGAAGAAGAAGGTGGGACGGATCTCAATCATAATTCTGGCCCTGATCCCGTTCATGAAAGCCGAGCCCATGTGTCCCCTGGAGATTTGCGGAGCTAGGGAAGTCCAGCCATGCCGTAACTACTCAGTGGTATGCTTTTACTCCACTCATAGTAGAATAAGCCACCCAGATCTTGTGAGGAACACCCGATATATGAAAAGCTCACGGATCCAACACACAAAGGCGAGAACGAGGAGTCGCTTCTGCGCACGGACAAAGAGCTTCAGCGGACGAAGTCTGTTAGGGCCCCGGCAGTTTCCGGAAGACCCAAAGCCGAAGACAATGTATAGAGCATAGGGGCCCAAGTCCCAAGTAATTGCCAATACTGTTTGGGGTTCCTGATTATAATTACAGTACAGTGGACCACAAAACCCTATTCCATTTATAGTATTAAAATTCTAAGAGCTAGGATGATCTTGGAGCCCGCAAGGTCACAGTGGGGTTCTGATGCGTAGAGCTGAATAGCTACACTATCAGGGGATTATCAGCGAGTATTCGGGGCGCTGACTGACAAACAGTGTGGAACTAATCGGCACTTCTGAGTGCCTGCACGCGGCCTACCCTAAGTACAAGGAGGTTTGTATGGGGTTCCCGTTGATATGCATATATATATATATATGCATGCATGCATGGATATGCATAGACGTAATGGTATATGTATGTATACATATACATATACATATACATATACATATATATATGTGTGTGTGTGCGTAGATATGTTTGCAACATGTAGCCATACAAAATCATACGAGTATAACAATACCACGTGTAGCAGAGGATATTGTTATATGTTTTCTATCTCGCTTTACAATACCATACCACACTTTACGACACCACGCAATACAGGAGGCCATGATGTAATATGATACACTATAGTGTCATGTAACTTAATGTAGCACAACATGTCACATGATACAATGGCATGTATTCTGATTCAGTCCAACCTCATCTAAGCTGATATCATATGGATTGTACGAACTATTGCAATACAGCACAACAGAGTAGCTAGACGTGATAACGCGTGTGATGTCTTGGGATTTCAGAGTTCAGGTTGGCTTGGAGCATTTGCGGGGTTCAAGGCTTTTGAAAGTCAAGGATGTGGCCTAAATCCCCAACCCTGCACCGTCGTTGTTTGCAGCTTGTTTTGCGGGCAAACTACCGACTGTCCAGATGCGTATCCCAGGACCCAGACGAAAGCGAGAGCTCCGACGAGGAGGAGTTCTGATTCAAAGTTTGGGATCGCGAGAACGCGCCCTCCGTGCTACTACATTTTCACATTTGAACAGCATGCGGTAATGCGCGCACTAGTCGCTGGTATATAATATGTGAGTGTATTGCAGGCTAGATTGTAGCCTCATCCTGCAACATACTGCACAATGAGAACCCCTGAGCCAAACAGGTAGATCTCATGAGTGCCTGAAGACTCCGCCATTGCTTTCAAAAAAATGTACCCATGCGTTGCAGACAGAACAACTCCACGAGTCGAGCAAGAAGAAACACTTCCCGATTGTATTGGAGCCTCCAGGACCTACAACGATTGCTCAGGGTCTTGTTCAACAGTTCAGACATTCTTGAAAGTGTTTCACCTCATCCGACATAACCTCACCTTGATTGTCCGAGTGTGAGCGCCGCAAAAATGGCCCGAAAAAAGTTTCAGGAGTCGGACGAGGAGACTACCACAACCGAGCAGTCCGACGATTCAGATGATGGAGACGGGCTGCCTGAGGCCATCTCTTCACAAGGGTCGGCATCGTTTGAGCTGAATCACTGGAAATCAACTATTCCCAAGCCTTGCCATTCTACATGGAAGCCCATAGGGCCCACCACCTAATCAAAACCGTGATGGCCTTCCTAGGCAAGTCAGAAGGAGAAGGGGGTGTAGCTTTGGCTCTTATTGATGAGGGTTGCTCATGTCATCGATCCTGTTGTTTTGGGGGTTTTGGGTAATTTCGGGTTTCTGAAGCAGGTTCCACCTTGCACGTTCAGTTAGGATCTAGGCCTGAAGCGGGAGCCCACGGGTGCACGTCCGAGGGTGAGGACCTGGCGTCTACGGGAAGCTCGAAGAGCACTGGAACTGATGAGACCAAGGACTTGCCAGATTCAGCTGGGGCTTTCGAAATTTAGGTGTCTTACCTTCACCTGAAACAAGCGGATCGTGCCGTCTGGGGTCTTTTGCTTTTTTTTGAGAGAGTTCCTGGCACAGGAGGCTGATTAAGGCCACGAAGCAGGGGAGTCAACTTGACTATTGTAAAGATATGTGGCAGTACGTTCTCATGAGCTATCCAGAGCTCCTCATGCCAGAAGGACAGGGCCGAGAAGACCAAAGGCGAGGAGAACACCGAAGAGAGCGATTCCGATGAGCAGAGCCAGAGCCAGGGCGCCGAAGAGGATCCTTCGGACAGCATGAGCTCAGTGGAGATGGAAGGCCACTTTTGGGGGCGGTTGAAGGCTTCAGCTCGCTTGGAGGCTCAGGCTTAGACCTTTGCTACAGCTCAAACTTGTAGCCTCCGGTTGAGTGAAAAAAAAACACATCCCAAGAGACCTCGTCTGGCAGTGTCCGACTTGCGAGAGCGTAAAGCGCGAGAGAATGCGAGAGCAAAAAGCCATTGCCGCGGTCGATGACCTTCCAGGCTTCTCCACCAATATGGGCCCGCACCACAAGGCGAAAGCCGCTCGAAGCGCAGGCAGCCGCCCGCTTTTTCTGACTTGATTCTTTTGTGGTTGCCTCAGATGGGCTGGCATCAGTTCTTGCCACCTCACCCTGTACAACGGATTCGGGAATGCATGGAGCAACACTATAGTACTAGAACCACAACTACAACTAGTACATGTAGTCGTGACACGGGGATCACCACTTGCTTGGGGTTTGGTGGCAAGGGGTCCTCGAAGCAAGGGAGCATTGTCACGGCGTAAGCCTCATCGCGAATTTTTACGGAGGCAGAGCAGCCATCGTAGTCAATGATGAGCAAATGAGCAAAACATGTGTTGGACCATGTTTGAACAAAATGCTGCGACAGGATACCCAGCATTACCCAGCCAGCTTCATTGCTCCATGCCTGCTGCCGCAGTTAATTAATCCGCAATGGCAGGTCATCCCACGGATAGGCACAATGCACGCCACAGCAAAGTGGAGAGCAGGCGCGACCCCCATTTGTGCCAGGGAAAGGGGATAGTTAGTTGTGATCAAAATTCGGCGCAGTTTTCCGATGAAGCGAGCCTCCGGTGCGCTTCTTACTGCTATTGCCCTATGCTTGAACTCACATGTGGTTAGCACCAGGTATGTTCTGAGTCTCTGCTCTTTTGCATGCCAGGTCTAGCTCTGTGGACCTTGAACTCTTTCTTTGTCATGCGCCTCCTACCGAGATACAAAATCCAGTCAAGGGCTGTCCAAAATCCCACCTAGACCGGTAGAGTCTTGTGCCCAACGCGCCGTAGTTTGTGTCATCTTGCGTGTAGTTCCTGGAGTCCTATGTATACATACATACACATATAGAAATATATATATATATATATATATATACACACGTGTGTGCGCATGTATACACACATAACTAAACTTTGGAGCCCTGGTTTCAGCAGCCGTCTATCGCATCGGAAGCAGCTTGGTCCTAGCTAGATCCGGTTAGAAGAACCCTGCCAGTGAAGGCATCAGGAATCTCCAGCGAAGGCCACAGCCAAGCATGCAAGCGGCAAGCACAGTGGCTCGCTTCAATACTATTTTGGGGGTTTCTTGTTACAATTATAGTATAATGAGCCCCAAACCCCTATTCGAATTAATTATTAAGGAATTAGGGTTTTGAATTTCAGGGTTAACTTCACATAGGGGAGTTTGTAAGAGGTCTCCTGGAGCTTCGGGAAAAGAAATGAAGGCACCGTTGCTTCAGTACACGGAAGATCCTACAATGTTTTCGGCTAGGTCAGAGAAAGGTCGCTACCTTCAGACACTCCTGATCCCTTTGCTGCCCCAGCTGTTTCTTTGCAAGAAGACCAGAATCCTAAATGATTGTGTTTTCGCAGGTTATCGCCGTTGTCAGAGCCCACTCCAAGGTGGTAGATTGGTTCATCTCACATCACCCACCAAGAACTGAAGTTAATTGCGTTAGTTGCTGGGGGATGGAGCAATGCTTGAATAGCATGCTCTCTGCTAAGGTGTCGACAAGGAGCAGCCGGAGAAGCACGAAGTCAAAGCCAAGACTAAGGCCGCTCACGCATTTCAAGACATCAAGTGTCCTTTTGTAGGGGCATGATGGAGATCCGACAGTACTGTTTTTAGTCTAGGGTCGATTTGGATATTCGGTTTCTACAGCAAGAAAACACATCGTGGTACGAACATGATTATCCTGGTTCAATGTGGCTCGCTTCTACCATTGCATCATCCTTGTGCGCATTGTTGTGGTAGATAGTTTGAGTTGGCACTGACATTTATAGTTCTGCACTTACTTCGTGCCATATGATGCTGCTTTGCCGTTAACAGGCGTCGAACTTGCTTTTCGCTGGAACTAATCAACGAAGGCCACATGCAGCCCTAAACCCTTATCCACAGGAGGGCCTCGTCCTACAAGCCAGAGGAGGGAAACATCCGTTAAACCAAGCCCTAAACCATGTGGCCACATGCAGAAGGCCGAAATCAAGTCGCACTCGACGCACAAGATGCAGCGGAAGCAACTGGGACTGGACCTGGGAATGACAAAGAATGGATTGAAGTGCTTTAACGGTGTAGGACCGGTTCCGGGTACAGAGGGTTCGAACCCCTGTGATTAAGCTAGACTAGCTGCATAAGCTGGAAGTCTGTATTTCTACTTGAGGTGTTGGGGAAGTAGGGGCCTCCTCGTAATACTAAACTGTAAGAGACAGCAACGGTGATGATAGCCCATGGCAGCAGTTTGTTAAGGCAATGCCTACGGCTCAAGCCACGAATCGGTTGTCAGGAACAACGCTGATACGTTGCATACCACTTTGTCCTCTTTGCAAGGATGTTGTCCTTGTGCTATCGCCGAACCTTCATTGATGTCGATGACGAACCGTCGGTGAAGCTTTTGCGAGCCAGAAGTGTCCCCGCTGGCCGTCGTAGCGAGGTGCATGAAGATGCCCAGGTGAAGAAGGATTTGGCCAGCATCTACCAGCGCATGGAGGAGTGGCGAGCAGAGAGCTCTTCGACCACGGAACCGGTGCCAGAGGCTCAGGCCGAAGAACCCACGGGACACGCACCTTCGGATGAGACGCTCGGACCAGAAGAACATGAGGCATCACCTGATGCCAAAATGGAAGGTCTTCCAGCTCTCAACCCCGGAAGCTATGGGCATCCCGAGGTATGCCGCAAGCCTTGTGTTTTTTTCCAATCTGGAAACTGCGAGAACGGGGACCGTTGCGGTTATTGCCATGTCCGCCACAAGAAGCGGCCGGTGCTGCCAGATCGGAAGCAGCGCAGCTCTCTTCGCAAGCTTAATCAATCGGAGTTGCTCCACACCTTCCTGCCGATGCTCTGGTCTGAGGCTCGGCGGGTGGACATTGCTCAGGAAGCTGCACCCGTTCTCAAGATTCTGGAGGACACCCGGAAAACACTGGGGACGCCTCGGGCAGCCAAGCTCGTTGGCGACGAGGCGGAGTATCTCCAGTCCATCCTTCTTCGCATGTCATTCGGCAGTTTAATGGCAATGCTGCTTCACAACCTGCAGCCGAGTGTAACCGTGGATGCCGCCCGCAACGAGATGGAGGCGATGCGGCAAACAATGCAATCTGATGCATAAAGCCAAGGGTGGCGTGAGCGCACACAGTCGAAGACGGTCGATCCCGGGTAACCCCCACCACATTAAGCATACTGTGCGGGTTCTTCTCTAGATTGTGTCCGCTGACGTGTGTCGCGTCTTTCAGTTTGCAAGACCACGGGAGTTGGGGGACGGAGCGGCTTCGGAGGGCTGTTTACCAAAGCCAGGTTCGGTTTGATGGAGACCTTTCGCTGCAGTGGGATCTAGCCAGGTTGGGTGTTCCACGCCACATAGGCATACATTCGCCAAGGTCGCCGAGCTCCCTTTACCCCCAAAGATCAGGACATGTGAGGAACCATCACAACTGCAACGTTTAAAGAGAGATGGTTTGCGGTGTGTGAAGTCGACCTAGCAGCACCGTGTCTGCAAGAAGATCCCAAGGGCCACATCTGGCTCTCGCCCCAACATCTTAGAAAGCAACGGATGTTTTTTGCGGTGGTTGAATTCCCTTGGAGTGCCAGGTGCAAGACACAGAGGATTTCCAGAATCCCTAAGACCTAAAGCCATCACCACAAAAGCGAACATCCAGCTGGCCCTTGGGTTTTCACGTTGCGAGTGGAAGAAATTTAAGGGAAAGGTAGTGTACAAGCGAAGTGTGGTTCACTTCCAGCTGCCGGCGTCCCAAGAAGCCATAAAGGTGTCTGCCTTGCCATCCACATGATTAAGCCATGGAGCCAACAACGATGGTTTATGTAGTCATATATGCTTTTGGATTTGGCCGTATGCTTTTGGCAGACCAATGTGGATGCAAGGGCGTGGCGTCGTGCTCCGTCGGATAAGAACTGTCATCAGGGCGACACAGGAGGTCTTCTTCACCTGGGGTCTGTTCGCTCCTGACATTCCTCTTCGGGCAGCATCGCGGTTCAAAACATGCGAGCTTGCCACGTTTCAATCCGTCAACCAAGGGTCCTGCAATCTTGAAGATTTACGTTGGTTTTTGCATGAGGTTTAAGACAAAGCTTTCAGCTGAAAGTGTACGCCTCAGTGAAATCTACGGAGTTGCGATGTTGAGGCGGAAAGATCTTAATCTTGGTTGACCACGCGACAGAACAGTCACAAATATAAACTCTGAAGAAACGAACTACCTTGTCGCTAGGAAGGGTCCCATCCTTGCTGCGTCGGGGCCAACTCGGCGTCTGGCTGTGGGTTTAGGATCCCAGGGGCAGGTCGTCATCTGTGTTCCCACCGGGTGGGCAGCACTACTCGCACATTCTTGCGTGCTGCAACGACAGAGGGTCGTTTATCTGTTGTAAGATTGTATATAGATATAGAGGAGTTTGAGTGAAGGATATTGATCAGATGCATTCCGGGAACAGTCTGGCCTGCATAGAAGCTCGTATAGTACCGGCTTGGATGCGGTTTGATATTTTTTCCGCCTCTGAGCCAAGAGCCAGAGCCTCTCCTTGTATCTGCGTCCAGTCGAGCTATACCATAGCAGGATTTACTCCGGAGATACCATATAGGGGTCCGACTATCTTGGCTCGTGGCCAGATCTCTTGAGGTCTGTAAGATTGCGCAGAAACAGGTTCCCTTTTCAAAGTCATCTATCGGGGCACGTGCTCCCGGCGGGGTGGACTTCCTGGGCATTTTTGTCCGTGCCCTGCCGCGGAAGTTTGGGGCCGAGTAGTGTAGAGTCCTGATCAACAGAACTAGGAGTCTACGAGCTTCAAGCTTCCTTTCCAGGGAGGAATAGAGATCCAGCAGTGCATTGTATGCATGTGTCGAAGCCACTGGGGTGGCTCGGGGAGTCGTGAAGGTTTAGCCTGATTTTGGTGAGTTGGTCATGATTGCAGCTTAGGGGAGTGGGCGACGTCCTTTCGAACACATGCTTTGAAAGAGCTGCGATCTCCTTGTTGACCTGTGAACGTGAGGTGGACAAGCAAACGCGTTCCTAGACCCAAGCACGCTGCTTCAGCACATACCTTGGGAGAAAGCATCGAAAATCTGGATGCTGGTCGTGCTTGATCTTGCGAAGGTTGCACGAGATCACGCGAAAGCCTCAGCTCTACAGACCCCATAGTTTCTTTGGCCTAGTCTTCAAATCGCACTAAGCCCTGGGCGCCGAAACCTTGATCGGCGGTGATTATTTCAAGCGAGCTCAGCCCTTATCCTCAGAGCCTCTGCGGCGCGGTGCCCGCCTCCCATCATCGGAAACCTGTCTTCTCTGCTTTCCTGTCAATGCGGGTCTTGTAAGTGTTCATCAAGCAAGTACTTGAAGAGATTATTCATAGCACTGTGTTGCGGACACGTCGGGCCGGAGAACCCAGGCCGCGACTGACACGGTGGGCGGTATATGAACCTTATGTGCGCACGTTTCCATATATACACACGTAGTTCTACATATTGTTTGTTTTCTACAGGCGCGCACAGACACCCGCGCACGCACACACACACGCACACGCACAGACACACACCCACACACACACACAGAGACACACACACACACAGCGAGCATGCAGCAACGAAATATTGCCGTTTGCCAGAGTCCGAAACCCTGAACTGCAAACCGAAGAGTTGACGGCATCTTTGCGAGTGCCGAATCTGATCCGTGGGCCAAGGAAAGACTCGGCCAGCCTCCAGGAAGCCGACACCACGCAGACGACAACATACTACTTCACTCTGGTTGCCAGCAACAAGTACTGTGCCCCGCGGTTTTGAAAAAAGATGCAAAGTTCGGGACTCTGAGATTCAAGTTTAAGTTTAAGTCTAAGGCTAAGGTTAATCGGGTGGATTCGGGAGGGCTCTCATACTCCTGCTCAGATTTTGATGTGATTTCTTGCTCATGAAATAAGCACTGCAGAGTCATTTTGAGCTAGCCCGTATTCAGCCATTCATCGCCGCAAGGTGGCTTTTCCTCAGTACCATGCTTCAATGTAGAAGCTCAGAGTGATTGTGCTGCAAAAAATGTAGAAGCCTCCCTAGGCAAATGCCAATTCTGGCTACAAGACGAACGTGGGCAACTACCAGACGAAGGCATGCTTTGAGCTTCGTGGCGGCGAAGTTGAGTTGGGATCCAGGGTTTCGGGTTTTTGTTTGCTGGAGGGGACGAGTGGCAGTATGCTTGCGGCATACTGTTCGGACTTGGAACATTTCATATGCGAGTTCCAGAAAATTGGGGCCCCAGTATAGCCCCGCTTTCAGCTCTAGCACCATCGACACATGTTGCTCTCGCGCCACTCCTGGTCAACCTCTTCCGAGCTCCATGTCTCAGCCTAACACTCCGCGTCCACCTGCCAGCGACCCCAAATGCAAAAGGGTTGATGAGTCCTGGACTTCAGGTATGTTCTCAACGAAGCTTCTTGCGGCAAGTTCTTCGACTTCGGGGTCGTCGATGGAGCATGCGATTGCGTGCCGAAGGTAGAAACCAACTGCAACCAGGCAGATGCCGACAACTACCATGTGCAACTAGGCAAGCAAGATGCTTTGCTTTGACACTGGTAATTAGATCCTTGCAAGTATCCCAAGCCCGCCGCACCCCACAGTACTTTGCACGACCACTGCCAGCCCAAGACTCGAACATCCGCATTGATCCGCATTGTCGGATTCACATGCTGTGGTCTCTACATTCAGGCATGTTCGACAGCAGATCGGTAACAGTTATTGCTCGAGTTGCTAGTACATGGAGTCGGTGACACGTCAAAGCAAAGCCTGCTGAACCTGCCAGAATGGAGAGCTGCGACCCTGCAGGGGCGTGCGTTTGTGTTGGGGGAGTGGGGAGGTTTTACTTGTGCCCCTACACCACTGGTGAGCAAGCATGCAAGATACAAAGATAGACAGGTATAAGTAGATTTTGTGCTCCTCAGTGACGCCGACAAGCCCAGTATGCGTGTGCACAGATCCACGCGCAGACACAGAGAGAGAGAGAGAGGGGCAGTCGACTTTTGTTCATGTGGTGCAGTGTTACGTGCCTTTCGCCCACCACCCGCCCGCGCATGGTATAGTCTCCCAAAGCGTAGATTGGTCGTGCTTGGATCATCATCGGGACTCTCACGGTCCTGTAATCACCTTGGATAGGACGCTTGCACATGATTGCACATGCACTCACCGAGAATCGTCCCAGATTTCCCGGGATGCAAGAAAAACCGGTCGCTCAGCAACACTCCTGCAGGTATTTGATTCAGAAAGGAGGTCCTGAAGCCCTGACTCTCGGCAGAATGAAGCGCAATGTTGCCCAATACTTCATGTAATGATGGCAAGCTCAAGTATGTGCAGGTTCTATCCTCCGAGGTATAGCGAGGTCCGCGCAACCCCAAAGCCTAGAAGTATCTGCATCTTATCCAAGGACCGAGATGGATGATCAGGGCAGAGCCACTGAGGTGGAAGAGTAAGATCATGCGGTGGCCTGACAGATCATCAGTTTACGTTGTCGTTGAGCTGAGGAGGTCATTGGCGATCCTGCTGATCATGGCGATCCTTCCGATGACTGAGTGTGAGTGGTGAATCTGCGAGAGCTGTTGAAGCTCTCGCAACTTGCAGCAGCAGCATGAAAGCTTCACACAGGGCCTGAAGCTTCTGGCGAAACGCCAGGTGTGTGCAGATGCCCTTACCGGCAGTGAGCCCAAAACGAGACAGCTCGTGCATCAGCCGCATCCCTCACTCTTCGCACGAGCACAGGCAGCATCATTTTCCCGATCAGCTGTTCGCCTGGCTTGCCAAAGGAGCAAGACCACTACTCCATCCTGGGACTCAAAGCCAGAGCGAGTCAAACAGAAGCCGGGAGTCCCAGCTTCCCACGACAGCTACACGTATTGCACGGATCAGATCAGATGCATGTCATGTGATCCTCGCATGCAAGACGAGACATCGCTGTGCCGCCAAGGTCAAGAAGGCCTATCGAAGCCTTTGCAAGCGGTGCTCCTCTACTGCCGCAGCGGCGTTATGTGTGAATGCTGGGAATTCTCTAGATCCTCTGATCTTCAGGTATTTGCGTTTACAGTTGCGAGAAGCAGCAGGGTTTGCAAGCAACTGCGTCAGGTATCATCCAGATAAAGCCGTTCACTTGGATGAGGCAACTAGGAGAGAGACCGGATCTCAGCCATGACAGAAATCCTTGTCCAAGGGCAGTGGGAGGAGCGTTTCGGACTTCAGACTGTCAAAGGCTTGGGGACTTGCAAATTGCGGGTTCCCCTCTGTTTGTGGGGCTACGCCTCCCTCGTCGTCACAACAACTGCAGTTTTCCTAGTGTGTCAATATAATTCAATATATATATATATATACAGTATACATACAGATAGGTGTATAGAGATATTGAGAACGATCCGCCGCTGCCGAGTTCCTGCTACACGGCTGGCGGCCGCCTGCACCAACTGCTTGCAGACTTGCCTTGCTGGACCTTGCTTGCCGCTTGTTGCTTGAAAGCAGCGCAGGTCTCAACCCTACAGTGGATAACCTCATGGTCCGTATGGGGACAAGCACACCCTAATCGAATGCTGAAAAAGCAGCACCTGAAGGTTTCGAGAAGGTCTGAGAAGGTGTAGTGCTTGAAACCAGTCCTCCCAACCTACAAGAGCAGCTCAAGTAGCATGAGTCCTGTAGCTAAGTCCGAACAGGCTAACCGGGCCGGCTAAACCCTTGAATACCGCCACAAATTTGCTGGTGGGAAGTACATTTTCGGGTGTTCATGGGTCGAGAAGGAATCCTGATACATTAACTTATAGAGTAACATTGCGGCTGTCAGGAACCTCTTGAGCAACGATCATTGTTGGGGGTGGGGGGGACATCCCAAGTAGATACATCAGTGGTGAGCCCCACCCCCCTCACCCGATAAAGTGTCAAAACGTGGTTTCATGTAAAGGCTTTCGTTTGCTATATCTGCTGTCACTTTGGGTTGCTCCTGGTTGTGCTCTCGCTCCCGATCCCGCTAGGCGGATTTTGTAAAATGTGGTTTTTATGATTGGGGGTAGTTGCTTCACAAGTGGGGGAAGACAGGCATCGCTCCGAAAGCAGCCACCTACTTCGCCAAGTCGTGAGAGTTCAAACCCTCAGTGGTCTTGAGGCGGGAAGCACAGATGGTGAAGCTCAATGTCGCATATCAGGCGGCAACGGGGTGGACCTCAAGCTGTGACAACACTGCCCTTGGTGCCAATGGTTCAGCGGTTTCTGGGACGGCGTCCTTTCCACGGTTCATCCAGATCAAAAGCACATTCTTCTGCTGGAGCTGTTTTCTTCGAGGTGGACCGAATCACCGGGTCAGGGTTTCAAAACTCAGACTGCTGAACTTGTCCGGACTGGGGCTCCAAGCGTCATGATTCATAATAGTATATGTTCGTCCTCGCCCACGGGCCTTGGCCCGAAAACTTGACATCTAAACGAACTGGAATCAACTAAAAGTGCAACTGGATCTCATGCAATCCATCGCCGGCCAGCCTTCCCTGCGATTCGTAACTAAGCTGCCGGTAGAAGCAACTTCACTGAGATGCAACACCTTCAGGGGATTCTTAACGCTGTGTAGGTGTCCCTCATCTACGGCCTAGGTGATCCCGCAATTTCCGGCCTCCATCAAGTATGCCCCTTCATTCTTGGAAACTCCCATCTACCAAAGACGCACCCTCACAGCACCCCCCACAACCCTAAATCCTCACAGCCGTGGCTCCCTTGCGCGAGTGTGCCCCGTGTGTGAGAGTCGAAATCATGATAGAACCCTTATTACGACAAGTTGCCATTCTTTTGGAAAGAAACCCTGATAATACCGTTAGTAAGAACTATGAAAACTCGACCACACTGGGGCTCTGTGCCATCCACCATCCTGATGACAGGTGTTGAACTCGCCGAAGCAGCGCTTCGAATACGACCTTGCTCAGTCGATGACCCAATAATTTTAGGGTTTAGGGTTAAGGGGCCGCCAGAATGATTTGTTGATGGGTTGCTTATGTTAAGGAAGCCTGAGGAACAGCACTGGTAGCTGTCAGGCCACAACATTACAAACAGTCTCCGGGTGTATCTGAAAGCTTTGTCGTGCTGTCGAAGGGCTATATGGGGTTTGCCGTAGCGGTTCTTTCGAGATAATTAAGAGCTGCTGGTTGCGATGATTGACAGGAGTTTCTGTACCTTCAACGATTTGGACCAACAGCTTTGCATGAAGCTGTTGATGTGCCGAGGCCTTGCCCAGAAGAGAAGCGTGCAGCAGATCTATACCCGGAAGGAGTAAATAATCGTCTTGAAACTTCGTTTCGAAGTGCGGTATAGCGGGCTCATATTTTGTTCTAACTGGCTGTTACATCGGCCCCGGCTGTTCTTTTCCTGTCCTGAACGATGCTATTTCTCGCAAGGTCCCAGCGATCGGCACTCGGCAGCTCGTGCAAGGTTTCGGTAGGTTCTCACCTACAGAGCCTGTCCTAGGCCAAATACGCGACTTGTCGGTGACCCCAATCATGATTTGAGATTTCCCACGATGGCAGGAGAGGTGCCCTTCGCCGCTGGGTTCCGCGCCTCCACACCCAACCAGAGGCAACCTCGCTGGTTTCGCTTGTGGTGTAACGTTGGGCCACCAGCGCAGAAGCCCGCAAGAGAACGTGGCGCAAAGACGGTTCAAGGTCAATGTGTGCCTCTACCGAACTGACATCCCCGCTACCGCTTGAGCTAGTTGAGATTGGCACGAAGGGGTTTCATGTCGATCCTTGTCTCTGTTGGCAGGTCTTCCATGGGCTCGGCAAATCCTGGCACCAGATTTCGCTATCCGCATCTCACCCAGAGAGATCGTGCATGCAACGTGCTGTTCCAAACTGCAGTTACGTCCGATCGCGGTTTGTATTGTTTTTGCATCTTGTACCATCGCCGACGAGTTTTGAGCAAATGCCCATGCCCCCTGCCGGGTGCAAATTCCCTACATGACATGTGAGTGAATATCATGACTCTCCATTGGGGGGGGGGGGTAGACTGTAAAGGAGCTGAGTATTTGGTGGTAGGGTTTGCGTGCAACCTCAGGTACTCCGCTAAGTACACGCAGCGAAGTCGTCAGGCTGGCATTGAAGGGTGCATCGGTTCGAGCTCATGCCACTTGTCCGAAGCTCCCTTTGCACAAAGCCGCAGGCAACCTGCTCATACTGTAGAGTTGACCTTGAGCTTGGCTTTGGCATTCTTTTTCTTCCGGTTAGGATGAGCATTGTCAACAGCAATGCATATGGCAAGCGTGCCAAGATGTGCTGCACAGGCTCGCCGCATGGATCCATCCCAGTACACCACTCACGTGGATGGCCGCGCAGCCGAGTTCACGGGAAGGCGTGCAGGAGAACTTTTGAGAATCGAAAATTACTGGAACAGAGAACAAACGTCTCTGCTTGCGTGCATTCGCACGTATGTAGCTATCCGTGTATGTGTGGTGTGTGTGTGTGTGTGCATGGATAGATGAGATAGATAGGTAGAGAGACAGATACATATGATACTTACATTTCTGTGGTGAGCAGGGCAACAAGATTCAAGGGCTGTGCATCTCGAGATGGCACTACGTCATCAGCACTCAAGTGGGCGGATAATCACACAGGCGCCTGTGTTTAGAAGACGCTCATCAACCCAGCAGGTCGCCAGCAGCACNGATTCAAGGGCTGTGCATCTCGAGATGGCACTACGTCATCAGCACTCAAGTGGGCGGATAATCACACAGGCGCCTGTGTTTAGAAGACGCTCATCAACCCAGCAGGTCGCCAGCAGCACATCAAGAAGAGGAGAAAGCTACGGGTCTGAGGTGTTGGAGTGCGATTCTGGAGTTAGTTGGCAGTCTCGCGTAGTCTTGTTGCAGTACGGGACGGTTTCCAGCTGCCAGGCGCGGTTCTCTCCATCGAATGACCCAGATTATGAGAGGCTGCAGCCTTTCTGTGATGCCTCACAGATTTATAGTGCAGGCGCATGCTTCGCTGAACCCGGGCTTTCACGCCTGGGTTCTTGTTCCAGACTGCTGACGCCTCCATTTCGTCTGAAAGTGGTGATCCCGTGAGGGCCATGCCGTGGGAACAGCGAGAGATGGACCTGGCACGAGAGTGGATGCAGGCCAGGCGAATACAAGCTTCGGGGTGGCCTGTTGTGTAAATGAAGCAATCATGCCGAGTTCTTGGCATGCATGGAGTTCTGCAGTGAGGCGACAATTGTACAAAATTGTGGGAGCAAGGGACAACGGACCGCATTGCGAAGTCGGCGACAAGGAACAACCCATCGGCTTCTTCATTCATGTCATGGGGATCAGGATCGTGGACTGATCACGCAGCGCTGCGGGCGAGCACATGGAAAGCCATCACCAACACCACCAATCACGACAATATGATAACAATCCTGACCAGCTTTCCGCAATGAAGCAAGCAAGATGGCACTTGCGATGGGTCCGGCGTCTGCTGTCAACATTGTCGGAGCAAGCCCAGTGCTGAGGTGTGGCTTAACAGGCTTAACATGACAGTGGGTCTCCCAAAGTGACGAAGGGATCACACGGCTCTCGAACCATACAAAGGAACATTGTGTGGTTGCCTTCTTNGCAAGCCCAGTGCTGAGGTGTGGCTTAACAGGCTTAACATGACAGTGGGTCTCCCAAAGTGACGAAGGGATCACACGGCTCTCGAACCATACAAAGGAACATTGTGTGGTTGCCTTCTTCATGTCAAAGACATGGAGCTGAGCCAAGTTCAACTGTAAGTGCCAGCAGCAGAGAGCTACATCTCTGGACTTCGAGAGCCTCCATCCTTCCAGTTGTGCGTGAACTTGTTTTCGATAAGGTGGTGAATAGGAGAAAGGTTAAGCCCGTAACAGAACCACGAGCACGTTATTGATGTTGATGGCCATGAGCTGATATACTGTAGCTGATCCCAAGTGGTGTTATGGAAGTTTGGGCCAGTGGGTGGATTCTGTACCCGAAAGGCTTTCTGTCCACCAGAGCCTCCTGAGGAGCTTGGCANTGGCCATGAGCTGATATACTGTAGCTGATCCCAAGTGGTGTTATGGAAGTTTGGGCCAGTGGGTGGATTCTGTACCCGAAAGGCTTTCTGTCCACCAGAGCCTCCTGAGGAGCTTGGCACTTAGACTAGATGGGAGTTGCCCAGCAGGCTGCAACTTCGGCTAAGTGGCGCAGCATGGACTCAGTCAGATGTAAAGACGTTCGCCTTTTCCGCTACTGTGATTCATGCTGAGCATCAGCAGTGCATGCCAGTCGCATCCACAACTTTCCTGAGGCAGTATCAGTGGACTCGAGCCTCTGACCAATTCCTTCGAAACTTGAAGGAAAAACGTCAGCAGCGGGACACTCAGCGTCAGAACCCTTCGCTGCCTTCGGCTTTCGGAAGCACCGGTCCAAGAGTCGGCGCCCGACACGCGCTGCCTAGGCGATGCCGCGGTGACTCTGGAAATCAGGCCGCAAGCTTCCGCAAGCCTTGAGGGGTTGGATGGGCCATGTTCTGGTTGGAGACTAGCGTGGTTTAGCCGCCGAGTCGAATCCTTGATGGATTCCGTGCTTGGGGTGCTATCCGGAATCGTTTTTGTAGTTTTTGGCCGATTGCGCGGGAGCACTGACGCCTGTAGCTGGCAAGGAGATGATGCTATTTTATTAGCACATGCTCATGCTCCCTGTCATGACGCTCTTCCCAATCAAGTGTATATGTCTCCAAAAGACTTAGCACAGCGCCTCGCAATGTCAACCCGTTCTCTGCTGGAGTCTTTTTTCTGCGGCTTTCTTCCCAAGCAGGGAAGGCAAAACTGTAGGGAGCGGTTTTTCCCAGGTTCGTGAGAAGTAACGATTGTTGGGTCGGAAGCATGAAGAACCCGGGATCCTCGAACATCTCTGTCAGAGCTATTTTGTCATTACAGGTACTAGTTCTGATAGCTGATTAAAACCCAGAGCGGCAGATGTTACACCCTGAAATTTACAACGGGTTCGTCAGATGCTACAGGAGCCACCCTGGCAGCCAACGGTGGTGCATGCCTAGATGCACGGCAGCATAGGAACGCAGAAAAAGGACCTGCTGGGGCGCATACCTGGAGCTTCGCACAGAGTTAGTTTGTGCATATGTTGGTCTACGAAGCAGGTGAGATGCTTTGGTTGCAGCCGCAGTAGTTGCTCAGTGTTACTCTCGGCGTGTCCTTGTAGCTGCTTGCCTTAGCTATGCTGAAAACCGCCCTCGTGGTCAGCCTGAAGGCGGTGTCAAAAATCGTGCTTATCTGTGCGGGCGGCGCCTACTTGGAGAAGACTGGTGTGCTTCACAAGGAGATGCGAAAAGGCGTGTCGGAGGCTTTCGTCAAGCTGCTTTTGCCATGCTTGCTCTTCACCCGCATCTTGCCGACGATGTCTGTAGAGACATTACCAAAGCTGGGATGGCTTGCCATGGCGAACCTTTTGTATGTGTCACTTGGGCTATGCATAGGATGTGTGAGCGTTCTGCTCACAAAGCCGCCACGAGGCTTGCGCAGAGTCTTGATGGCGACCCCGGCTATTGGGCACGCAAACTCCATCCCTTTCATGCTCGTCTCCTTGATCATAGCGGAGGACCCGGCCTTCAATCCAGACGACACCAACACAGCGCAGGGATATGTTGGTTTGTATTTGGTTATGCACAGCATCACCCTGTGGGGTGTCGGAATGAATGTCATCAAGAAGGAGAAGGAAGATGAACCTTCGTTAGCGCATGAGACCACGGAAACCCAAACTCCACAAACTCTGGGTCGACCAGCCAGTATCTCGGCACCTTCCCAGAGCACCGGTGGTCTAAACATGAGCGAGGCGCGTGAAGATCGCTGGTCTCATTCCATCTCCGGCTTGGAACTCGGCTCCCCTGTTACGGCCGGNCCAGCCAGTATCTCGGCACCTTCCCAGAGCACCGGTGGTCTAAACATGAGCGAGGCGCGTGAAGATCGCTGGTCTCATTCCATCTCCGGCTTGGAACTCGGCTCCCCTGTTACGGCCGGTGGGCCCAACACGAAAAATCAGCACTTCTCCTGTGATCCGCGACCTTTGCAGAGGTGGGAAGTCAAGAAACTTTCAGTGACCTTAACAGAGGGTTCTGATTTAATAATGACTGTATGGACGCCCGAAGAAGGGTCCCTGACGCGAGAAACCCCTTCAGGTTTGTCCCAAAGTGGGTCAATCGGCCCATGGCCACAGCAGTGCTCACTGCTCTCATCGGGCTCATCCCGGGCGTGGAAGAACTTTTGGTACCGGATTCCGGGCCTTTGAAGCACAGAATGCACTCGGTAGCTTTTGCTCTCCTGTGGAAACACCGGCTTTGCATTCAGAATCAGTGAACACCATGACTGTAGCGCCAGCGCAACGGAGGAATTTCCTTTTCGGAGCTATGAGCACTTTGGGATCTGCAGGGCCTGCCGTTAGCTTGCTGGCAGTCGGGGCCAACTTCGTCGCAGACGGCTTTCCACGCCCATCAGTGATCGGCTACGCACCGATGTTGGCTTTGATTGTGGGCAGACTTCTGATTCTTCCGGGATGCTGTATTGCATTATGGGTCGCGCTCCGACATTATGCGCCGTTCTTTCCATCTGATCCACTCTTGATGCTGGTGATGTGTATCGAGTGCTGCACACCCACGGCGNTGATTCTTCCGGGATGCTGTATTGCATTATGGGTCGCGCTCCGACATTATGCGCCGTTCTTTCCATCTGATCCACTCTTGATGCTGGTGATGTGTATCGAGTGCTGCACACCCACGGCGTACAACTTGGTGACCGTTTGCATCTTGAATGGTGTCGGTGCTAGGGAGTTGACGGCAGGTTTGTTTTACCAAAACATTGTCGCAATTTTTGCGCTCACGGCGTGGACGACTGTCATTGTGTCTTTTGTCATCTAGCAGCTACCATGGGTGAGGGTGTCATCCTCATATAATGACCAATCAATGATTGTAAAGGCTCGGCACAGCGCTTGCATTCCCTGCCTACCAAGCTGCACGTGTANGTCTTTTGTCATCTAGCAGCTACCATGGGTGAGGGTGTCATCCTCATATAATGACCAATCAATGATTGTAAAGGCTCGGCACAGCGCTTGCATTCCCTGCCTACCAAGCTGCACGTGTAAAGGTACTCACAGATGAGTATGAGGAAGAGCTGCCAGCAAAATGGCCCTGTACAGCAGGCAAAGAGCATCAGCTCCCATATTGGACTTTAGAACTGACTGAGCCAACTGTTTTGCAATTGTGAAAACCCTATCATGTCGGCATCATGACGTGTGAGAGCACATTGTTGAGACGCAGCCCACATGCCGATTGAAGATTTTGCGCACTTCAATCCTTCGCGGAATCGGTTCATCTTTGTTGGAGTTTAACTGGTTACTTGCAATTGCTTCCTGCCGAGAAGCAGAAGGACCTCCTTATAGAGCTTACCTACAGCGGTATGACAACTCGGGTGCAGGCTGCTGGCGTCGAAGATTCGAAGCACTCTCCTTCGCAAGTTCACCGCTGAATGTTCGCGGACAATCCTTTTAGATCTTCGTTTCGGTATCGCATGGTTTTGCTGTGGTTATCAGTATGACAGCATGACTGCAGGCTTTTAGCATTATTTGCATGCTCGAATGCAAGTGT
The DNA here is from genome assembly GCA_003297005.1 of Symbiodinium sp. clade A Y106. NCBI lineage: Eukaryota > Dinophyceae > Suessiales > Symbiodiniaceae > Symbiodinium > Symbiodinium sp. clade A. Next base: position 27,897 of record BGNK01001616.1, on the reverse strand, counting down.
CACAGGAACACCCTCACAGTAAGAAATGTACCCGTTGGCACTTGTCATTCAGTCGCGACCTGGCCTTTGTTCACATGGATTAGACTGTAACCCAAAGTCATCGTCCGCACAGCCACTCGAGACCCTGTAGCTGAGTCATGTACTGAGTCCAGTCTAGCTTGCACAAAAGACTAAAGGCAGCCATGGCTGCCTCGGAGACCAGGGCTGGATACGGTACCAGTCAGCCGCCTGTCGTCGTGAAAAAGCCGGACACGCACAAGCGCGAGTACAGTTTTTTGGAGTTGGACAACAAGCTGAGAGCCGTTATCGGCTCTGATCCTGAATGTGACAAAGCAGGAGCTGCTCTTGTTGTCAATGTGGGAATGTGCCACGAGAGGAAAGACTTACCAGGGCTCGCTCACTTTCTGGAGCACATGCTCTTCACGGGAACGTCGAAGTATCCCAAAGAGGGTGAGTACCATGAGTTCATGAACCAGAATGGCGGGATGGCCAATGCATACACAGCTTGTTACTTCACTTGCTACATGTTCGAGGTGAAGCCGGAGTGCTTGGAGGAGGCTTTAGACCGCTTCAGTCGCTTTTTCATCGAGCCACTCCTGACCCGAGACTGTACGGAGCGAGAGATCAACGCCGTCGACTCCGAGTTCCAGGCAGGCCAGACCTCGCCCTGGTGGCGCTACGTGGGGATCATGAACATGAGCGCGAACCCTGATCACCCCTTTCATGTGGCCGTGGGGAACAACAAGGTGCTTCTGGACGAGCCAAAGGAGCGGGGAATCGACCTTTACGAAGAGATGAAGAAGCTCTATGAGTCAACCTACTCCGCCAATGGTATGACGGTCTGTGTGTTTGGCAGGGAGGCACCAGACGAGCTTCGAAAGATCGTGGCCGAGAAGTTTGGAGCTGTAGTCAACAAGGGGCTGACTATGCCCATCGGAGACACTGTGAGTGACAAGCCACCGTTTCTGCCGAATGAGTGGCACCAGCAGCTGCTGCAGAATCCGGTGCAGGATGTCAAGGATTTGTCGTTCATTTGGGTCACGCCCTTCCAGGACCCATTTTGGAAGTCCAAGCCTTCGCTCTACATTTCTCACCTGCTAGGCCATGAGGGGGCGGGCTCAGTTATCGCGAAACTGAAGCAGCAGGGGCTGATCTCGGGATGTGGCGTCGGTGATGGCAATTGGCTGGAAGGAGCGTTCAGCTTGCTGAAGGTGAACTTCGATCTTACAGACAAAGGCCTGGACTGCATCCAGGAGATTGGGCAACATCTGTTCGCGTACCTCGGCTTGTTGCAGAAGATGCCTCCAGAAAAGTGGATCTTCGATGAGATGCAGAAGCTCGGTGACATTCGCTTTAAGTTCGGGGAGGATGCCTCGCCCTTTGCGCTGTGCCCGCAGATTGCATCGACCATGCAGAAGGTGCCACCATCGGAAGCGCTGTGTGGCGACATGGTGCTCTATGAGTATGACCAGGATGCCATTACGTCCCTGCTCTCCAAGCTTACTTTAGAAAGCGTCCGAGTCCAGGTGCAAGCCAAGAAGTTGGCAGATCGCTGTACGCAAGTGGATACTTCCTATGGCTCTCCCATGCAGCTGCTCCCCATCGAAGATCAGTGGCTCGAATCCTGGCGAGCTGCCATGAATGCTAGCGGCAGCATAGAGGAATCGACGAAGATCACCAGTGAGCTGGGTTTGAGCCTGCCGAAGCCAAATCCCTTCATTCCGGAGGATCTCTCACTGAAGCCTCCGCCGCAGGAGCCGAAGGCCAAACCCAGCCTCCTGAAAGGCACCGAGTCCATGACTTGCGTCTTTCACAAGCAGGACGACACCTTTAAGCAGCCCAAGGCACGAGTGAGCTTCTCCATCTACTCGCCATTCTTCACGCAAGATCCGGTGAATTATACAAAGGCCGAGCTCTGGTGTCGATGTGTGGAGGAGGCCCTACAAGAGTATGCTTATGATGCAGAGGTTGCGGGAGTGGAGTACTCGCTTGGCTTGGGGGCTGCATGTCTCCGGCTGGTGTTGGCCCGCTACAACGATAAGCTGCATGTGCTCCTCGATGCCGTTACAGAGAAGATGGTCTCCTTGGTGGAGATTCCTGAGCAGATTTTCTCCATTGTGGCCAATAGCATGGGCGACGACCTCAGAAACCAGGCGTTCCATTCGCCTCCTTATGGGCAGTGCAGAATGCGATTGGACGAGCTTCTTATGCGCGGGACATCCTTTCCAGCTTACCAGCGCTTGGAGGCCTTCGAGAAAATCACATGCGGCGACTTGAATGGGCTGGCAGAGCAGTTCTTCGTGGCTGGTGCTCATGTGGAATCCCTGATGCTGGGCAACCTCACGGCCGAAGACGCGCGACTCTTGGCCTCGAAGCTCATGACGGGACTCAATCTCCACAAGGCCCTCGCCGTGCTCCCGACGCGAGCCGAGGCTTCACTCCCAGAGGGATCCACCCTCTGGGAGCTCGACAGCACAGACGCTGAAGACCCCAACCATGCCGTGTTCATGAAGCTGCAGCTGCCGACTGGCTTAGAGAACGAGATGTTGACCTACCTCCTAGACAAAGCCATCTCGTCCAAGTTTTTTGATTTGCTTCGCACGCAGCAGCAGCTGGGATACATTGTGCACATGGCTGCCTCTGTGACAGTCTTGCAACCCTACTTGGTTGCGGTTGTTCAGACAGAGTTCAACCTACACTATGTCAGAGGCTGCTTAGAGAAGTTCCTTGAAGAACATTTTGCTTTTCTGGAAGAGGCGATGACAGATGAGGAGTTTGAGACCTGCAAAGAGGGATTGCTTTCAGAACTACGTGTGAAACCCAAAAACATCTCTGAAGAGGCACAGCGCTTCAGCCGCATTTTCATGGACCGCAGCTTCGATTTCGAGCGGCGGGAGAAATGTATCCGCTTCGTAGAAGCATCGACATTGGCTATGCTACGGAGTTATGTTCGTGATCATGTCAGAAAGGCCCCTCGCATCTACATGCAGGTCAAAAAGGTTTTGGAGAAGGAGGACAAGCCCCTACCTAGCGGAGCCACGGTGCCTGGGACGGACAGCTTCAGACGATGGAACACCCACGTCGAAACAGTTTCATCTTTTGCTTCCTCGGCCAAGTGGAACTCGCTCAATAGTTCAGTCGACGTGGCGGCACGGCTATGACACTTGGCACCTCTATGTGCCGAAAATTTTGAGTAGTCTGATTGATCTGCATGGCTCCGAGCCCATTGTAAAGAACTTCCTTGTGTGTCATAGTCTGTCAGGCCCTGTCAGGCCTTCGCAATATGGGTCCGTTGCAGCTGAGATGTCAAATTGGCTTGCTGTTCATGCTTGGATTTAGGATATATCTTGCGCCCATCAGATGCCTGGCATGATAAATAGAACATTTTGGAGCGCACTTAAGCAAACGGGGGTACCCTAATTATAAGACAGGGTCCTGCAAACACAGTGATCTCATCGCGACCGGCGAAATTAAATACATAAGACCGGAATGTTTCGCATGACAAGTTGGAGGAGACGGGCGGCAGAAACCGAGAATTCGTGACCTCTTTGGCTCAAGGCCGTTTCTGCAGTTGTCCCTGCAACACTTGAGCTGTGAGCCTGCGACTCTTGACGGAGTCATGGCGACCGCAAGAGGCAGGACGCCGTCTCCGACTATCATTGCGCTTCGGCTCTCCAATCTTGAAGGCTTCCACTTCAGCCTGATATTCGAGTTGCGTCTCTGCCGATTTCTAATTTATCTCTGCTGAGGGGCCTCACCAAACTGCAGTGGAGTGGGGTGACGTGTCATGCAGTCAGGACTTGTCAAGAATTAGTGGAACGTGAAGTGCGAATCTGAGCAACACAAGACTTCCGAGGTGAGTCATAACGTTTACCGAAGCCTCAGATGTTTCGGTTTCACAGAAGAAAGCCTGTGTTCTCGCGATATAGCCACTAAGCCATCCAGATCAGTGGCCTCATTTGTTACGTGTGTTCCTTGCTGATTGGATCAGGTGCAGTGCAGCTCGCGAGGCCTTGCCCTCAAAAAGCTGCAAAGCCTACATAGTTTGACTTGGGGGGTTTAGGAGTTTAACCAATCACGCACCCAGAGTATCATCTCAAAGAAGGTGTCATGTGTCATATGGGCCTTTGTGGCAGGCTTGTGCGTGAATTTGAATTAGTTTTTTTCGAATGATCTTAAACTGTTCTGATTGATGTCGAAAGCTTTGGAACATCAGTGCCTTTGTGTGGCAGGGCTGGGTCCCGAAATTCTGAACCGTAAACTCTTAAACCTTGAGTTCTTCACAACAGCTTAGGATTTCCGGAAGTGCCAGGGTTCAGGGTTCATTAAAAAGGTCAATGTGCTGCAGGGGACCCGGAACCGAAAGCCAAGGACCAAGTGGATTCGGTAATGAGGGTTTTTGGAGGAAAGAAATTAACATTGCGCGCGCAAACAGCGGACGTGCACCGCTAAACCCGATAAACCTGCTAAACCCGATAAACCCGCTAAACCCGACAAACCCGATATCAGGGGCAGCCCCTCAGTCCAAGGACCCACCCTCAGAGTTCAAGATCTGTAAGGGTTGTGATTTGGAAATCAGGGGCGNTCAGGGGCAGCCCCTCAGTCCAAGGACCCACCCTCAGAGTTCAAGATCTGTAAGGGTTGTGATTTGGAAATCAGGGGCGCCCCATCAACCCAAGGCCCCACCCTCGGAGTTCAAGATCTATAAGGGTTCTGATTCAAAAATCAGGCGTGTCCGAGGGCCACCCTCGGAGTTCATGCTCTCTAAGAGTGCTGATCACAAAAACAGGGGCGCTCCATCCTTATCCTCGGAGTTCAAGATCTGTAAAGGTTTTGATTTTTTACATCAGGGACGCCCCATCAGTCCAAGGCCCTAACCTCGATCTTTCAACATTTGTGAGGGTTGTGATTTAGAAATCTGGGGCGCCATCAACCCAAGGCCCCACCCTCGGAGTTCAAGATCTGTATGTATTTTGTAGAAGATGTAGCTAGCCGTACTCATTTACCGTCGTTCATGGCTCAAGTAAAAAGCGCTTTGCTTTCTGGCTGTTCTGCCTGTAAACATAGGTTATCAGCCGTAGGTCTCACTCCCTGATAGTAGTTGCTATGGATGCTCCCGTAAGTCCTGCAGGC